>JARFOC010109229.1:0-11796 GCA_031763485.1 Osmoderma eremita | reverse complement strand
GAACCTTGTTCAACGGCTCATATGATATCGTTAAGTACCAGCGTCCTATTTATAGGACGGTTCGTATTTCCTCTCTGTCTAATATTAGGTAAAAATATTACACTAATTTATAATACATCAATCGTATATAGTAGGTTTTCAATAAATATTAATGGGTTAATAATACTCAATTGAATTACTGAATTACAATGAATTTAATTGAACTGAATGTCCTAACTACCTTAACACTACCTATATATGTATATGCCTAATTGCTATCTATTCCTTCGATATTTCGTAAGGCTGATACAGCTAATCGGAGTGACTTACTTAAAAATGTCTTAATATTATAATAACCTATTCCACTGGCGTGTAACACATTCCATTGTATATCGACATTACCTATACAAAAGTGTGAAATGTTGATACATGGTTGTAATCGGAATTTCGGATTTTCAGTTTTTTGTTGTTGAATACAATAGGGTACATTCCGTTCAAAATTTCGAATGTTTATTCTACAACTTAGACATTCGTCCTTCAATTGTTTTCCTAATCATAAAAGAATACTGAAAACAAGGTGCATAATAAATCTTGTATATAAAATTTGTTTCCAAATCTCATAATAACCGAGATATCTTCTAAAACACAATAAATCAAGTACATACATTTTATAACATAGTCGCGATCCAAATTTAAAAACTAAAATAAATTTTACCATTTGATTACCACAATAATGAAAATTCAGTTAATTTACTTATTTCCCATATGATGATTACAAATTAAATGAAGGAATTAAGACCTCAGGACAGATGGCAAGGACTATGGGCAGTAAAGTAAACACATTGCACTGGATCACTCCTCGCTTCACAATATACTGATAATTCGGGAAAACTTGTAACTAATGCTTGTTAAAATCATATATGGGTACAATAATGACAGATAAATGGATTTCTTTTTCATAAATTATACAAAGAACAAAAAACTGAGATTTATGTTTCAATTTTATGTGTATTAAATTGCAAAATCTCAATCAGATCCGTTCTTATATTTTTCCCTAGGGGACATATATCCCTGACTGTCTACACATCACATGTCTTTGCGTCAATACGACCTAATTCACCGAATCGTAGCTAATCTGGCGTGCGCAGACAAACACGTAAAGGCAATCTACGGAGAAGATAGCTGCTGCTCTACCGGAGGCCGCGTTCGAACGCCGGAACTCATTCACCTGCTTAAAATGTAAGGCCTCCATGTATCGGATATCCAGGGAGTGCTCGCCTTCGCTCGGGTATATATACATTTACCGTGCCGCGCCGACAATTCTCCAACGTTCATTCGTTAGAAAAACGAGAGGAAAAAGGAACCCGAACTCGATTGAAATTCTTTTGTTTCGGTTTGGAGTTTCGGACGGGATTGTGTAAATATAACAACTAATTTCGATGAAGGAAAAAGTGCAAGATGGGTTTCGTCAGCCTCTAGGCGGGAAGGAAAGAGCTTCGGATAAAGGAAAAATAAATTGAAATGCATTGAATTCATGGAACCTAGCACATCGTTTGTAGTGTTTTTTTCGGTCGGTTAAAAATTGTGAAAAAAACATGGAATAGAATATCATGAGTTAGAGCAGAGCAGATGTGCAAACTTACTCGACCTAAATATTATAATATATCTACAACGTGTTGGTATAATATTTCATGGTTTTGCAATTTCACTTCTTATTTCTGATAGAGGTAAATAGATATGGTAAACAGAAGTGTCCAAGGCTGAAACCTGAGCTCTCGACTATTTAATATTCTCATTAATCTTCGGGAGCTAACATACCGTCTCAGAAACCGACAACTTACAATTTTCACGAAAACTCACGAATGTGCCACGATATAGTCCGATGGCTTCCACTACCTTCCCCAAACACCTCTGTTTATGTTAAATTGTGAGTTTCAAGTGTCTAACGGTCAGGCCTTCTGAGTGAATTCGGTCTCAGCGACGGATGTTAGTTTTGGAGTAACACATGGTCGGTGCTACAGACGCATGTTAGCTTCACTGTGACTGAAAGATACCAAAGATAGGGTAAGTTGAAGGTCCTTTTATAAACACATTTACCTATCAAGTTATGTATCTCATTACTTATTTATCTTTATTTAGATTTGAATGAAGAAAATGGCTTCATGGAGTTATGAAAAAGTACAAGAAAGACTTCAGCGTTTTTGGGATTAAGCTGAATCTGAAGGAATTGAAGAAGAATCTTATGATAACGACAGTAGTCTTGAAGAAGATCATGTGGAAATTCAAGACGAGAATTCGGGCACAGAACAAGCATTGTTTGATAGGGAGGCAGAAGTCGTCGAACCCAACCTAGGAAGATATCGTGAGGCTTGCTTCATATCAAAAGATGGAACTCAATGGAAGAGACATTGCGGAAAGTGTAAAAATGACAGAACTCGTGCTGACAACATTATAACGCAACTGCCGGGAATGAAAGCAGAACCCAAGCAAAAGACAGTAGCAGCTGAAATATGGTCCTTGTTTATCACATAGGATATGATAGGAAATATTGTTGCATAGACTAATATGGAGATTGTAAGGAAGCAATACTTAGTAACGAACAGAACCGCGGGATGAACGGACAAAGATGAAATAAAGGCTCTACTGGGACTGCTTTACATTGCCGGTAAAGTAAAAAGTAATATCAAAACATTATAGTTCTCTTTCGAACATGCGGCATGGGATGCAAAATATTCAGACTGACAATGTCATTGCAAAAATTTAAATCTTACTCCAGAATTTTCGTCTAGACGACAAAACAACAAGACCAAAGCGAGAAAAATTTGATTAAACTAGCATCGGTGAGGGTATTCTTTGATGAATTTAATGCTAATCCACCGAAGTATTTCTCAATTGCCCAATATGCAACTGTTGACGAAATGTTGTGGGCATATAAAGGACGTTGTGGTTTCAGAGTATATATAGCGTCTAAACCCAATAAACACGGAGTTAAAATGTATTCTCTAGTCGATGCGAAAATGTTTTATACTGCCAAAATGGATATGTATGTCGGCCAACGACCAACAGGTCCGTACAAGCTTGACACATTATATATCTCTTTAGTTCCCAGGCCATGTGAACCTGTGTGGGGGTCCAGACGCAATATAACAATGGATAATTTTTTCACTAGCACTGTTTTCGCCTATACAGCTGGCTGACTTTGGACATCTCCATAGAACTCCCAAAAATCTCGGAGTATTGTTCGAGCCATACCTATCTCTTAAATACTATATATCACCTATGTGTCTATCCGCAAGGTCTCATGACAGACATGACAACATAGAAAGAATGTAAGAAAATGGAAACAAATAAAGCGAACAAATCAGCTATACTACTGATTGAATAAGATAATACTGGGTCACAAAGATATCTGTATAGAACCGAAAATGAAGATACAGGAGGCAATAACAATACCAGTCGTAACCTATGCGAGTGAAAGTTGGACAATATACGAAAAAAAGACGAATACAAAATAAGTGCCATTGAAATGAAACATATAGAGGAATAGCGCGAAAAACAAATTGGGGCAGAATTAAAAACAAAGGCATCAGACAAATAACCATGGATCGTTATTTGTCTGATTGTGAGAAAAATACAAAAACAATCAATTGAGGTGGTGTGGACACATCACCAGAATGAATTTAGAAAGAACTACATGAAAAATAATGAAATCAATAAACAGAAGTAAGAAGTGGCGAGTGAGGCCAAGAAGAAAATGGATATACCAAATTAGAGGAATAGGGACAGAATCAGAATGATACTGGAGGAAATGAAAATAGTAGCAACGACCGAAGAGAAATGGAGGAATTGCGTGCAAGAAACAGAATTGAATCGGAATCGACACCTGAAATGGTAGATGGGTTCGAGAAGAAATAGTAACTTTGGCAACTTTTCTAGGGTAAAGATGGTATATTGCATATTACTCCATTGTCGTCCTGAGTAGGCTTAAGATATCAACATCTGGTGGGTAAACGGATCTGCACTTATTTGTCAAAGTAACTAGAATGTTTTCCGAGCGAAATGCTGACCATACCACTCTAGTGTTGGCGAATGATTTCCAAGCATTATCTGATCGACGCAATTCATATAGTGCTGTAAAGACTATCCCTCTTACTCGTGGGAACCATATGGACAAAATATAACTGTATTTGAGGTTACGACCAGATAACACAGTGATACAACAGAAAACCTTGCTGTAGGGATGCAATAGCTCGGACAGCAGCAAAGTAAAAAGAGAAAGCTATCTGGTGTTCAGCTCGGGAAACTGAGAAAGTAACAGAAACACAAGCAGATACGCGGAGAGAGCAAAAAACTTCCAAAATCCCCAATAATCCAAGGTGGCAGGTGAAAGCCAGACCACCAAGGAATGGCAAAAAGAGGAAACCCAAAGAGGGAGACGAAAATCAGACCACTAGGGGTAGTAAGAAGAGGACCTAGGGCAAAGGGAGACTTCGGGTCGACTCTAAAACACCACCACAAGTCTCAGAGAAAGGAAGCCAGAACGTGTTAAGATTATGGATCATGACAGTCGTCGTCCGCTTATTACCCTGAACGAAGAGTAAACTGATCCGTGTCAGGACCGAGTCGTAAATTGAATGGGCAATGGTCCAAGTGAAAGTACCAACCCATTACAATTTCCGAAAACCATCTTCAGCGGAGGTGTCCTATGGATGACCTGTCCCAATGAAGCCACTATGACTTGGTTCAGGAAATCTGTAGCATCCCTGACGAACCTCTGGGAGGGCGAGGCTTTAACTACGGTGGAATCCAAAGATCTTCCGAGCAAGCCAATGGAACCGTTCATGATCCCATGTAAGGATAAAATGAAGAATCAGCTAGAACACGCTTGGAAGCGCAAAATCCAGGATTGCCGGATGTCCTATTTTCTTCCACAATAAATTCATCAAGCTAGACTCGTTTAATAATCCCTTTTTGTGATTTTACAAGTTCGTTACTTTTTTAATGTATGTATTTCATAGGCGTCCAGTTTACGTCTCTTATCAATTTTAAATTTTAAATTTTCATGGAAGTGTCCCATGTTTTGTTTCACTCATATATGCGCTACACTGGACGTTTCCAATCTATTATAGCGGTAATGAGCGGTATGTTCTTTAAACCGTGTTTCTATGGGCTCTTCTTGTTTGTCGAATATAAATCTTATCACAGTCGTCGCATGAACTCTTATAAATTCCCGACGGTTGCGTTTGAACTACTCTCTCTATTAGTGTGCTAACATTGACAGTAACTCATACTAAAACTCATAAGCGCGTTTGTCTGTACGCGCGGTCTAAAGACCGCCATTTATTTAAAAATGTTGAAAATTAGAAACATGTATTTGATGTTAGATGCTTTAACTGTGTCTGATGACTTTAAACTAGAATATCTTCTTCCCCTTTCCGTGTGTAATGAGATCTGTTGTAATTCACAGTTCTTCTATTTAATAAATCAATTAATACTCATAATAATAATAATAAAGTCTTCATTAAGCCTAATTCTTTCCCCCATCTATTTAAAATTCAAAACCGAACAATCCCTTAAATAATATTTCGTCCACATTTCGCAACAGATTGTCTTAATCTGATAATTAAAGCGAGAAACTGCGATTGCCCTCAAGCCGTAACGTCATCCCCTTATTAATAATTTTTCCATCCTCACCATTACTTCAACTTCCGTCTGAGCTAAGTTAGATTTGCATTCCTCATTAAACACAAAGGACGCCTCTGAAAAAGGAAAAGTTGAGGCATTCAAATGTTTCTTTAGCGGCGTCGTGGAACAATACACCTACTTAAATGTAAATTTGCCGAGAGTTCTTCTTCTCTCTTCCGGTGAACATACTTTGCCTTTCAGAAGTTTCGCTTTTAACAAACATTAGAATTTTTCTCCGATATCTGCGCTGCCGAGTAGAGGAGGATGAAGGGGTGGCGAGATGGTGGAAGAGGACCGCGCTCTTTAAAAAGGAGGACACGGACGCAAGACAAATAAAAGTCCGGAATTGCTCTACCGGAATTTGTGGCGGGGCTTTTGTGGAGTATTGACGGAGGTCGCGTGGTTTGGAGGTAGGTATGGCGGGCATATTTGTGTATGGGATTCCGGTCGTTTAGGGAAAGTGGTTTTCGGTAGTTTCAGGCGACAAATAGACAGATCTACTTCAAGAACTCGGCAAAAAGTTCCGTGTTTTTGACAGAGTAGGAACAGCATTCTCACAATTAATTATGAAAGTAAACACAAAAAATCTAGCAGATTTCGGCAGCAAAATTTATAGTTTCATAAAATTTGTCTACTCGTAGAAGTCGTAAGCATCAAGCAATTATTGAATTATGCAAATTCTTTTTCTTTTCTTATCCTCATTTATTACATTTGAGGTTTATTTACTTTATTATATTTGTACAAATGTATTCTCTTAGTGTATACTTAATTTATACATTTCCTGTATTTGGGTTTTACCTGTAGGAAATAAATTATTATTATTATTATATACTTCTTAATTTCTTTTCTAATATTAAATTTTTTTTTTAATAACTATCTTTGTTCCACGCCAACTGTCGACAAGTCAACATTGAAGTAAATGTGTATTGTCAGTTGTACCTATTGTTCCTAATTTAGGATTAATCACATGTCAGAAGAAAAAACAACACTTTAGTGCACTAGTGCGATTATGAATTCTGTGAGTTTCTTGCTGTGGACGGAAAACTTATATATCAGAATTTTATCGCCATATGTATATTAAAGAAATTAACTGTTAAATAGGTTCATCTTTTCCGAGAACTAATAAAACTGATATTTCAAAAAATAGAACAAAAACAATTTATTTGTCTCGTTTCATAATCCAACAATAAACGTTGTCCTTTCATATTTTTCCATATAATTTCAAAGGCTTACAGTTTACTGCATTGTTTGTACCGTTGAGCATTTCGTCGATGCTCAATTTTATACGCTCCTGCTGCTGCGACGGAATATTTTCATAATGGCGCAGTCGGGTCCGTTTTGCATAAATATAGAAGAGACAGAAGAGGAGGACTCTCGATTGAACCCGGGCTATTAGGATCGCTCGCAGGGCTAAAGGGGATGAGATGCCCCGAACGATGCCAATGTCTGCAAAGCGGATTAATTTAAACGGAGCGTTAAAATTCGAGTGTTATTGCAGTGGCGTCGGGCACGTCATCGCTGAGGCGTGTCGGGATGGAAATAGAGAGGGTTGGGGCTATGTGGCTCTTGGTAAGGAGGAAATTTTGGCGAGTGAATGCTCTGATACAGGAAGATGTCGGGGTTTTTGGGATTGTAGATATGCATATTGTTTAACTTTTGCGTCGAGGTGAAAGCAATAAAATGTACAACGTACATAGAATCGTGAGAGCTATTTACGGTAATTCTAAAATCCACGATCTTGTGCGTTCAGATCGTCGGCTGACGGTTAGAATGATCGGGGAACAGTCGAATTTGTCTCACACCACCGTTCAAGTTTTGACCAACGAATTGGGAAGGAAAAAGATCTGCTCGAATATGGCTCCAAGAAACCGGTGTGGGAACAAAAGGACACCAGGGGAGAAAGGTGCCTTGACTTTTTCGAATCGATTGAAAAAAATGAAATTTTTTTGGAACGTGTCATTACTGGTGATGAGAGATGAGTGTGAGTATGACCCGTAAACAAAACGCCAGAGCATGGGATGGCACACTTCAGGTCCTCCAAAGCCCAAGAGATCAAGAATGAGCAAATCAAAGATCAAGGGCTTGCTGATTTGTTTCTTTGATAGCCAGGGAATCGCTCACAAAGAGTTCGTGCCTCAAGGTCAGACAGTTAGCCAACATTTTTACCGAGAGGTTCTCGAAAGATTCCGAAAAAGGGTCATGCGTGTGAGACCAAACATCAAGAACGATTGGATCCTGCTTCATAACAATGCGCCTTGTCACACAGCAATTTCCATAAACGGTTTTTTACCCAGTGAAAATATTTCTGTGGCTCCTCAGCCTCCTTATTCACCTGACTTGAGTCCTTGTGACTTTTTCCTCTTCCCAAGATTGAATATTCATCTGAAGGGTCATCATTTTGGAACTCCCGAAAAGGTTCAAACGGCTGTAAGAGAATGCCTTCTACTCCATTCGGGAATTTTTTGAAGCAGAAATGCTGTGATCCGATGCAAAGTCTTCTATACTTAAACGGATTTATCAGTAAAATAATGTGGTGTGCTTCTCCTACTTTGTCTGCTTGCTTCACGTTCCTTCCTTGTTCCTTTATTTTTTGGTCATGGTTTCCTCATCATCGTTTGCTTGTCTTAGTACATGGTGGCAGCGCTGCTGATGCTGTGTTGTGGTCCATTCAGGTATTAGTTTTGTTAGTTTTGAACAGCCAGAGACTGCAGTCGAACCTATTGTTTAAAAGATGCGCCTCCGCGAAGATGATGAGACCAAACCACGTCGCTCTAAGAACGTTAAGTAGTTTATATGTATATTTGAGTAATTGCCATCAGTTTTATAGTTTAAACACGTTAGGAATTTTGCGATGCAGGCATTCGATAAGATCTACATATATATGTGGAATCAAGTGGGTGACAAACAATTGAAACGTACTCCAATTTTCTGACAAGGCGGCTAAGTATAGCGGTAGAAATACAGATTCGATACTATTTAGAATATGATTTTTAAAAATTATATTCTAAATTTAGAGTAGAGAATCATACCAAGATCTTTCACGAGATCTTTTCTCCTTAATGCCGTTAATATTATTTGGATACAGTATTGATATTTCATTTTTTTTTCTCTTAAATCTAGAGACACAACATTACTTAGTATTTAATTTTGATGTGTTGTTTAAACATTAGTCATAGATAATCTTCGAATTGTCGTGCAAGATTACATCTCTGAAATGCTGTGACATGGTAAATCTTAAACCATCATAGTGCAGTTGATTGATGGGAGCAAATCAATGAATAACTTGAAAAAAGGATCTGAATTAGTACCCAGCGGTACTCCAGGGGTTGAAATAAAATATGCAGGTCCATAGCCATCGTAGGGTCAATATAGTTCAGTCTTTTGGTCAAATAGAAATGCATAAATTTAGGAGAATGGATAGAGACATAAGCTGAAATTTTTTGCTATAGAATCATGTTATAAATTGTGTCAAGAGCAAGAGGAAAGTCCAACATGTACAACATGCGTCTAACTATTACCTATGAGATAAAGTCCTTTATTAAATTATGTTTAAATTGTGTCTTGTTGTGTCGGTATCCTAATAAACTATTTATATTACGCAATCGAAGATGTTCCAAAATATTAGGTGCAGGTATTGTGCTAGGAAATTTTCATATCTCCAAATAATTAATTTAAAGTTCTTTTTTATACTCTTCCCATTGGAAATTAGATTTCTTCATCACATAATGAAATTTTCGACAGCACGACGTGCCCGATGTCCGCTACACCTCACGAAACCGTTGAATGGCCTTATTTCGTAAATTCTAAACGGTATAACGACACTGCGGACGTCTACAGAAGGAGAAGCGAAGCTCGAAACGGAATATCGGCAGTTCGCACGTTAAACTGTCCGACGTTATCCGGATCCGGTGTTGTGACAAAAGCACGTTCTGTCACTAACGAGGTCTCGTTAAGATCATCCATTATTTACGGGTGGTGTCGGGAGATGAGAGTAGGCGGGGTAAGGGGAAAAGGAGGGGATACGGTTCACGCTCATCCAGTTCTCTGTTTAGTTAACTACAGCAGCCGTAGATAGTTCAAAGGTTTTATAGGAATAAATTAGCTTGGGAGAATAGATAAAGCATCGAAGAGCCTCCGGCTGGAGAACGAGAGTGGGAGAGAGATAAAAGACGGGCCTCATTTGGATGGGAAATTGGTTAAATCGGTGGAATTTATCATGTTGTATGCGCTCACGTTATATATGTACAACTACAGCTGGCTGTGACAACGGAATAAAACGGCATACAGACTGACGATGTTAACTTTTTACATTTGCTTTTAAATTTATTTAATATAAGCGAGGAGAATCTTAAATTAATTTGTCCAGAAAAATTAATTTACTTTTTCCTATTTTCTGTTTCTGCAAAGAAAAAGTATTGGAAATAAAACTGATGCATCTTTCTCATTATTTATTTTACCAAATTTAAGCTTGCGTATCGTCGCGTCACTCCTTCGGTATGCGGCCTGGCGCTATCCTGTAAGAATACCACTTTCTTCCGATTGCTCAAAGAAGACTGTTTTTGGATGAGTGATGTTTGTGCTCGCTGAAGCTGTTCACAATACAAGTTGGCAGTGATGGTTTGACCCCTTTCCAAAATCCCATAATGAACAGTTTCTTTTGTTGTCCACCAAAGACACAATAAAATCTTGTTTTGGTGCAAGAAAGCTTTGGGATTGCGCAGTACCAAATCAGTAGGCGATAACCAATAATACGAATGCTTAGAGTTTGAGTGCAATATCCACTTTTCGTAGTTGGTTAACAACCCATCAAGAATTGGTTCATTATGGTTGCGTGAAAGGTTTGCCGAACAAATGGTAGGACGACTTAATTTGTTATCATTTGTTAATTCATGCTTAACTTCCATTTGCTTAACTTCCACCTCTTTCCTGGCGCTGAAGGTGCAAACGAATGGTTTCATCACTCATATTGAACCTTTCAGCAAGCTTAAGCCACAACTGGTTGAATATCCGCGTTTTTTAATGATCTTCGGTCTCCCAGAGCGTGCTTCATCGGTCAAGTTGAGATCTCCCATAGAAAATTTTGAACCACTTCTGTGCTGTTCGATCACTTACAGCATCATCACAAAATGCGGTACATATTCTTCGCGCCATCACTGCGGCTTTGGTACCAAGTTGGTACTCCCAGAGCAAACAACCTCGAATTAAAGTTTTTTCGTTGCCATTTTCAAATATTCAAAAGTAGGAATTAAATGAAAAAACACAAAATTAGTTTGTATCCGATAAAAGAAGGATTCATACTTAAGTAGATGACAGATAGCGAACAAGTGCTATCGATCAACAACTTATAAAATATTCATGGCACTCTACCTTATACTTATATGGTTACAATGGGTGTTAGTTGTTTCGATTCTGTTTCAATTTCTAACATAGTTTTCTGAACGCATTCTCGCGTATTTTTATTGCGTATTTTACTAGCTTTAATTCTGTCGTTTATGTACTTTTCTCTATCTACCTCTTTTCTGTACTTATCCATTTCATTATAGTCGCTGATTTACTTTTTGCTTGCTTGCAGCATTTATCGTCAAACAACTGCCTCTGCTTTCATTGTATCCTATCATCGATTCTGCTACAGTTCTATCCGACACAAGTAGGAATATATGTTGGGGAATTATACGCCTTGAAAGATGTTTATTGTTTGTTGTAACCACTTTAATTTCAACTATTTACAATACAAGCAGAAACTACATATTTCGGTCACACGCTTCACCCGCGTTCTTATGTCTGTCTGTCTGTTAGGGCACGTGCGGCTTAGTACTTACTTAATCTATTATGTTTCCGACATATGTCGTTACGATTCATCAAAAACACAAAAATAAATCGTTTTACTCAAAATTATTAAACAGTTTGGCTCATCTGTCTCACATGCGCACATAAGATTTTTCGAGTGCTTGTTACACATAGCCTATAGATTAGATATAGAAACGTGGAAAGTTACACAAGCGGACAAACCCAAACTAGAAGCTAGGAAACTAACTACTCAAAACTCGTTTCGCGAAAAAAATGGGACTTATTGTTGATATTCCTAAACCAGGATTTGGTACAACAAATGATGGCAATACAGCTAGATGATTT
>JARFOC010109218.1:0-11796 GCA_031763485.1 Osmoderma eremita | reverse complement strand
ACTTTCCCAAAACTGCACGAACCTTACTTTCTGTTTAAATAAAAAATATTTTGAATTTTACCGTTCCATTACAGTATCGATGAAGATGAATCTTCTGTTGCATTGAGGGATGCAGCCTGTATCATAATTATAAGTATAATGCAAATACAATGCATATAATCGTTCAACATATGATAATAATATGTGAGTTACAATCCCAAAGCAAGATTCAGTGGGTAGATAAAAGAACAACACACAAAACCACCAGTTCACTTACATAAAAGTAATATTTACACATGTGTATGAATTTTCCTTAAGGATGAATTGAATGTACGTAATAGATAAAAATAGATTGGTAAAGATTACAAGGGCTGTGGAACAGTATAGTATGAGATAAGGGTCATACATTGTGTTTAAAAATGGAGTAGGAAAAGAAGCAATTAATTTAATGATGGCTTTGTACCATTGCTAACTTTGTTATTATTGGGGTAATGAAGTTGGTTAAATCAGCAAATTACGGGCATTTGTTCCCCTAATTGAGTTGGTGAAAAGAGAGAAAGTACTTCATTTGCATATTCACATAAATATTAAACAAAGCAGTAAGAGAATTAATGTATATTACACACTAAAATGCGATAAGGAATAGAAAATAAGAAATCATGTTGATTTATGTATCGTAGTAAATATTTAGAAGTATTACAGTTTAGAATTAGAGAAATTAAGTACGTCATGGCACCATAGCAAAATAGTCATAATGATCATGTTTTATTCGTCTTAGCTATAACAAGCATGATTTGATCGAGCTAATGAGAATGCGCAATTATGATTTGGGAAAAGAACACTTTTAATGTAAGAGGTGTATTTTGTTTATTTGTGACATCTTCTCCAGTACTAGCCAAAATTCCACCTCCTGCTCTACGAGGCAACTTTCTATTCGTCAGTACTGTTCGCATAGTATTGTCAGATCGAAGTCGCCCCCCTTCAGCCTCCACCAGGAGCCTACGCCAACAACTCATCAATGAACATTTCGACATTATTGATGCATGAGGGAGGAATGGGTGGCGACAAATCCGAACAATCTGCTCCCGATTTTAGATCTAGTAAAAGCGTCCTCCAGGATTTAGCCTCCCAATAGAGGGATGGACAGTATTAAATCGAATAAGGACTAATGATGGTAGGACTAGGTTTTGGAAATACAAATGGTGACTTGCTGAAAGCCCTGGCTGCAACCCTGAAGGCTCCTTTCAGACGCCGCACCTGACGCTGAGAACCTGACGCTGCGGAAGCATATGCGGTTCGATGGCGCAAGGAACTGGACGTCCATATCTAAATCTAATTACTCTCCACTTACGTATGTCGATAACGTCATACGAAATAAGTATGAACTATTGCCCTATAATCACCCGATGTTACACGAGCTGAGCGCATGAAAGTATAGTCGAAAGTACTACAGAAAACAAACGTAATTACTGGAATTACCTACTCATATGCGGCGGCATATTGCTGACTATTTTTTATAGCCTGATTAAGGGGCGTATAAAATGTTCTCTTTGATTGATGAAAATTGCATAAAAAGACTAACAGCTTAATAATGTGAAGAATGTAATGATACTATAACGTAATTATAATCACTCTTTATTAAGTTAAAGATAGTGTAATATAAATAGGTTGTATAAAAAGTTGGTAACAGCACAACTGAGTATAAGAAACAAAAGAAAACGACATGGGCTGAGAGGTTGAACGATATAAAGCAATTGTCTTGAAGGAAAATAATGAAATAATACTTCTGTTGTAAAAGAAATAAGATAAGTGAAGTATCTATTGCATTATTACAAAGTAAAAAATAAAAAATACCCTTACCACCTCTATGAATGAAGAACTCCTGGATACGTATTTCGGCAACTAAGTTGCCATCCTCAGCAGAATCTACGAAGGAAGATAATGTTAGACGTCGCACTCTGGGAGATTTGCACCACACAGAACACCACTTGAATCACACTTGAGTGTTATCTCCCTGAGTGCGACGTCTAACATTATCTTCCTTCGTAGGTTCTGCTGAGGATGGCAACTTAGTTGCCGAAATACGTAACCAGGAGTTCTTCACTCATCGAGGCGGTAAGGGTATTTTTTTATTTTTTACTATTATAAGCCACCGTATCCTATTTTGTATTTTATATAATATTACAAAGTGCTAAATTCAATTTCTAATGAAGTTTAATAATAATAAATTTAATAAACTGGGATTCCTTTTATTTATGTCAAGTTGGCACAAGCCGGACAATTCCTGAATGACAATTAACTGACACTCGCTATTTTAATTATGATGACTTAATCAACAAATTCTAACCTATTTAAATAAAATCGAAAAACCTAAAGATGTGTTTGAAAATATAATTTAGCAATGACGTTACTATAAGAATAATACGAACATATAATTTTAACGAATGAATTAATTTATCAAATACCTTATCTAATACCCTGTGTATGTGTGCATGACGTGTACCACTCATTCTACCCCTCCCAAATCTTCCTCACTACTTTTCCAATCACAGCTTCCTTTGCACTAGTTTTCTTAATATTCTTTTTCTTAATTTTAGCACAGATTTTACTTTTCTGATTTTCCAATTTGTTTATTCTTATTTAATTCGCTGCTCCCGCTACCATCTCAAATATCCCAGTTACCAGGGCAATCTAATATTATATACAGTACCGCGACGTAATTGCTACGATATAAAATGCAAATGAGAATTGATCAACCCCATCTGTAGGAATACAAATGTGATGTGATCAACTCCTGTGTATCACACAATCTCTTTTATGCCCAGCGATCCGGGAAATTAAACACGACGCCTTACTATAGCGGTGAAATCTCGAAATCTCGAAAGATAGCAACGCCCCTTGTTACGTAGTAGATATGTATGTAAGCGAGCCCGTTCCGTATGCGAGAGCTAAAAATACGAGAAACAGGCAACTCGCGGAAGTGGGTTAATTTCGTATGCAAATGTTGTTACTTTCGGCAATTTTGAAACTCCATTCGAAGGAAGAAAATAACATTTGCGCCCGCGAAGAGAGAACTCGCCAGCAGGCTCCATCTGCTAAATCGTCGAGTCCGCAAATATTTGTATTAGCGCCGTTGATATTCAACGAAAACATACAGCGCATCGTTATAGGGGCATTATTACATTTATATCATCATAGCCGGCTTAATTTTGTAGTAGTTCGGCTGAAGAAAATATCTGTTTTTTTGGGGTAATGTGAAATGGGAAAAAGAGCTTTGTGCCACAGGAAGTCGTAAATTCATCTTAAATATTCTTCTGATTTCTGTATCATCTTCTTTTCTTGAATTTGTAGGCATAAAAGATATTACTGTTTATTGAATTTTTTTCTATTTTTCCGCATTGTGTGTATGTAGACCCATCTTTGAAACTGCGGCATGCCACTAAACACTTAACAAAAGATTAAAATAATTCACGCCGTACAAATATATAAAAGTTGGATACCTATTTTAACAGCGAAGATGTCGTCTTCAGCAATAAAGCTAAACTAAAGTGAAAATAAGAATAAAGATATTTATTGGTACCTACTAAGTTTATCCAAGCTTCGTGATGATATTTAACATTAGCGTCAAACACCCAAACATTAAAACTAGCATGAACAGGTAGAAAATCTTTCGTCTGCTTTGCATCTTTAATTGCATTCTTTAATGTATCACAACATTAAAGAATTTTCTTTGCAACTCAAAGGATAAACCTGAGGTTGAGCAAATTCCTGGAATATATATACCCGACAAAGAATGAATCTTATCAATATTCGTTTCAAAAAACTTTCAGCTTATTACAATACTTATTACGATTGTCCTGACAAAACAAGAGTTGCCCATCACATTTTGGATACTGGTCATGGTATTAATTCAAAGAATTTTGTTCTTTTTCTCAAGGATATGATGATATGATATGATGGCGTGTACGCTAGGTTTTGTGAGTTCGGTTTATTATCTCCTTCTTGTGTATTTCTCTTTAAAGCTTTCTGTTTTTCGTTTCTTCTTTTATCCTTCCCATAGTACCTCATAACCTCTTTATTTATTCGATTTTCCGCGACTTCCTATCTTCCTCTGGACGTTTGCCCAGGTATTTTTGTTTCGTACACGGAGGATGCCCGAGGATGTACTGAACGATCTTAGCTGATTTACTGCTATTTTGTCGTTTAATAGTCTTCATTGCTAGTTGCTGTCTGAAAGTTTCGTTTCGTAAATTGTCTCTCCCTGCATTGGTTTTAATCCTTCTGAGGAATCTCGCCTCCATTGCATATATTGTTGATTTGTATTTTGCTGTTAATGTCCAAGCTTCGTTACTATAAGTTATCGTGGGTGTGACTATTTCCTCTACGAAACCTTTTCTACCTGTTTTTGAGAGTTTACGCTCCATAGCTAGTCTTAAGCCTGATTTATAGTTTACGTGACGCAACCGTAAAGTAAGACGTAAGTCGTAACGGGATTCCATGCAATTTATAAATTCCGTAACGTATGAGTTAACGTATGCGCATATCCTTTAGGTGTGGCTTTCAAAATTTTTAACCTAATCATAATTTTCATCTACGATTCATACCGAAAGGTTTTACCTTTATCCATATACCGAAATTTGAATTTCCTATGTATTCGTTTTTTAAATACGAAAACTCAGAATTTAATAAAAGTTTAGAGAGGCCTATTTGTATCTGCTAATCAACTATGACTATGAACTCACATCGCAACTAGGGTAGGAACCTTGTGCCCTTCACCCTATCATCCAAGTCTACTTCGCAACGCATGGGAAATTTAAGGAAAAAACAGGAAAAAAATACATTCGCAAATTTATTATTATCTCTCTTATTAAATCATTTTTTATTAATTCTTATGAACCTATCTAAACCAACTTACGAGGGCAGTCGTCGCATGGCTGGATTAATCAAGTGCTGCAACAATAGTACCATATAACCAAAAATACACCAAAAATAATGGCAAAGTCTGTATTGCCGGAATATATGTCAATAAACATATCGTGAAATTCGGAATCTACCTTGTCGACTGCCACTACGAATTCTATTGGCTCACCGTAACTTCCGTAACGTAAGAGATAAAAGTTGGTCAGCTTCATACGGCTACGTTACGTCTTATGCTATGTTATGTTGATCTATGAACGGATGCACTGCTACCCCTACTACCTATCTTCTTAAGTTGCGTTACATCTTACGTTAAGGTTGCGTTACGTAATCCATAAATCAGGCTTCAAGATGGGCATACTACTTAAACAATCACTGTGATAAAGACTGCAATTTTCTTCTCGTTTAATATTTAAGTCTTATTTTAGAAGAACTAGCTAGGTAAATCTTTCCAGTTAAACCGAAAAATCCATTCAATTTCTTTTTGTTATCATAACACTATCATTACCGACTTCTATCTGAAGGTACGCAAGACAATATATATCTATGCTATAATTTTATTGTAGATACAACTAAATTGGTGTAATTTCACACAACGTATCCTCTGCTCGGTCTATGCGCAATCCCTTAATGCTTCGTTAGTAAGTTACTCGCCCCTCCTTTGCAATAATGAGCTGGGAATAAATTATACCGACGATTAGTTATCGTTAATTTATTTCTTCGCCGTTATAAATATATTACTTTTACAGAATCGAGACCTCCTCAGACAATAGATAGATAATAGCGGCCGTAAATCAAGTGAAATTATGTAAAAACACTTGAAACTTTATAAACATAAATTTCTTCCCTTTGTTTTTCCATAGACGCGACCGCCTAGAGATTTTGCCTCGATTCCCTCCCCGGTAAAGGTGGCTTGCGTGGGACTGGAGTGATTTAGGGTGTACTTCTTGTTCTTGTGTTTAGATGTGATCAATTATTTTTAGGATTATATAAAATTTCGAGGGATATGGATTTCTAGGGATATGGAAATTGGGTGTCATTTTAAATTTTTTTGCAACTAATACTCTAAGCTGCGCACGCAAAAGTAAATACTTTTCAATTCTAATTCTTAGTTCTTGTTCGTCAATGTCTTCTGATTTTATTTGATAAACTTCACTCAATATATACTAGTTTTTATATATAAATAATAATATATAATAGTTTAAATGCAACCTAATTAATACCACGTTATTCATTCGACAGATCAACTACAATATAATAGATTACCTATACAAGCAGCAGTAGCATCGTAATAAACGATCAGAGCGGCGAGCCGTAGCTTCAAAGGGGAACCCCTGTTAACAGGTCTTTGAAATTAGGGACTTACCCGACGATAAAGCCCCTGACATCGCCCATAACTCAGTTCCAATTATGCCTTAATTATGCCGCCCTTAAAAGGCGCAGTAAATTAAGAATTATTCGGGACAATTCGTTTCCATTAGAATTGAATTATCCGCAGATATGGGATAATACCTTTTCGGAATACGTGTTGAGGTTCTCGGCCAAATAAAACCCCTGTATTACAAGAATGGAATTCAATTTCACGCGGATTTCAACAAAGTTTTTTAAAAGGTGAATTTCGAGAATGAATTTTGCCACTGCTTGTTATGTGAAGGTTTATTGTCTTGTATTCACATTTATGATTATAAAATACAAGGGAAGGCATGTTTGTGTAAAGCTAATTGTTTTTCTGTATTTCAGGTAAGCTCCTTCAAAGTTTCATACAATCCGCGAACATCGAAGACCAATTCAAAGGGAAATTGGAGACATTTCCAATTTTGGTAATTATAACTATCAAAAAATACTCTATTCTTCATCATCCTAAATTCTGTTTTTATTTTTTCAAATAGTCAGAGTGTGTTTCGTAGCAAATTATTACAACTACACAAAATGTTTGAAAATATTTTTCTTTATAGTACGAGGGATGTTCGGTAACTAAGGTACATTTGTGAACTACAAACTGACTGCTTTATTTATAGAAATCAAACATACATTAAGTGAACTGTTAGCTACTTTCCAACATAATCGCCACCAATGTTAAGGCAATTATCCCAGCGAGGCACAAGTTTCTGCAAACCCTCTTCGTAGAAGGTGCGATCCAAATTTGTAAAATAATGCCGTACTCCTCTTGAACTTCGTCATCGTCTTCAAACCTATTACTCGGCAAATGAGCTTTCAACGGGCCAACCAAATTGAAAATCAGAAGGAGCCAGCTCTGGACTATGAGGCGGATGGACAATAATTTCCCAATTGTGTTCCTGAAGCCAGGCCTTTGTTTGATCGTTCAGAGCTGTGCGTCCACTTTTGAACTGTTTACACCAAACACTAACTTCTTTTCGACTCATAACGCCTTCTCCGTAAGTCTTCAGAATTTTTTATGAACTTCGGTAGGTGTTTCATCATTTGCATGCAAAAAAGTAATGACCGCTCGCACTTTAAGTTGGAGTTTGCTTCGATCGTAACTGACATTGTGTGACTGTCACTGCACATATTGTACTGAACTTAAGGCAATGACAATAACCACCTGTGCAGTACATATGCACTTCTAAAATGCGTGCAAGTTTCAGCCTGATCGGAAGCGACGTAGGCGGTGTGTCGCGCAAACGTACCTTAGTAACCGGACATCCCTCGTAGATTAAAACTACAAGTAATGCCAATTGAAAAATACCCATTTAATATATATGTTGATATCATCTCTTTTTTTGCAAAAATTAACAAAATATTCTTCATTCATTTCTGAGATACTTGTGGTTCTCATATATATATTCGAAGAGATTAAAGAAATTAGAAACATTTTCCTTATTGAATCCATTTCCACGGGCCAACGAAGTGCCTGTGGGAAGCCATATGGGTAAAGTCAGATGTCGTTGCAAGAAAAGTTTTAACGTTCCATTAGGCGCGTGGATTTTACTAACGTGTTTTCAACGAACATAGTTCTTCTAGCTAATTTAATTTTTCGAACATCTTCTAGCATCAAACACATTTTGCAAGTCGGTGCAATGTTGATCGTGGTACTCCAACGTTTTTTGATGCACTTGATGTTGCCAACTTTTTCAACCTAGCAGATTCTATGGCTTCTAAACCCCATTGTCTACTTTGTTTATCTTTAGACATTCTAAGAAAACAAAATGTAATATCTGTATGCTGTTGTAATATTTCATATATACTGTAAATACGGGCCACCAGCCCACAATAGCTGCAATTTGATAGCCCATATTGTGTGTGTTAATACACGAATATTTATTGGCGGTTACACAAAAAAAAAAGGAATATTGACATATAATTTAGTTTATTACATGGAAATGCTCTATTTTTTAACTATCACGTACAACGGATGTTATTCCAATCAAATATTTAGGAATAATAAGAAATACATACGCCACTCATCCTGTAAATTTGTCTACACAGTCGTTTTGTGGAGGTCAGGATTATTAGATAACACTAGCGACATCTACTTGCAAGTTCTGACAGTACTGACATGTCATTGTACAATAATTACAAGGGTGGTTGTATAAAACAAAATGTGAATGAATGTAAGCGAGTAGCCCATATAAGGGCCTTAGAGAATATAGTCTAAGGTACCCTTCGTCTATGTAGGTGGCTCAAACAACAGTAGTGGCACGCTAAAAGAAGAAATAAACAACCACGGGGTAAAACTGTTGGTGAATACGTAGTTACAATGATAAAAGCCGAACACTACTTTCCCTAGGTCAATTTACCATTTTAAAATCATACATATGTATAAAAAGTAAAAGTTTAATAGGATTGAGATGAAATACGAACAAAATATAGATCCTTTGTCGTTTGATGTCATAATACATTTTTTTCCCGGCATACATACATAATTTATCATATCGTAGTTCTATGAAGAACAGGCCGTTAAATGTGGTCGTGATCCCTACATAGTTAACGGAATTTTTTAACGATGGAGAAAAAGCGAACACCATGGATTAAACGTAAGCGGAGTTATAAATATAAAATAAAATAAGGGATAGGTACGTGCTTTCGCACAGCGTCACCCGTAAAAAAAACGGTTTTTAATTAAAAGTGTACGTACCTGCTTCCGTCTGCGACTTAATGCTCGGAATCGAAAGCATGAATATTTATGACAGTTTTATGCAGGTACACAGAATTTAAATTTCAAGAGAGATATACATTAAACAAACATATAGAGACGTATAAGCACAATGGAAAATATCCAAATGCCCCGGAAATTATGTATAGGTTCAGTAAATTAATTAACAAAAGATAATTACGACATCGTTAAACGTACTCTTTTCTAATGATAAATGAATAAAAGCTATAATTTAATTTCAGAGCTGGATATGTATTTATGTAGTTTTAATATTGTATTGTAATAGTTTATTATTTATTGCTTATGTATGTGGACATAATCCATCAGATAATCAAGTAAGTATAATTAAAACTAATAGCATATTTAGGGTACAAGGGAATTCGTATTTATGTGATAGCTAATTTGCATTATTGATGAACCTTTAAAGGGGTTCAACCGATAAATGGAGGTAGATATGAATTTAGCACTAATTGGGTAATTTCAAACAGAAATTATTTTGCCTAAAATATAAAGGGTAAATTAAAAAAGAAAACGAAAAAATTAAATAAGAAAAATATCCTGACTTTTAGTATTTTCCTTATTAAGGCGGTACGCGATATTTTGGTTTCCTTCCATTATTGATCAAGAAAATCGCAATGTAACATCTAGCACACGGTTAGACTTGCATGGACTAAACTTGAAATGCACAAATGAAATTCTGGTAACGTCGCGATGTAATAGATTCTTCTAAAAAACATTTTCGATGACCTTTGGACCCTTTGAACCCTCGTTCTTGGTGAAAAATAAGGAAATTCTATGGTTATTTTTTGCAAATTTTCTCCCATAGCGGACTTGTGATTTAACCCACATGCTTGGGGATGTTTCAAAAATGTTCTGCGTGTTTATTATTGTTTGTTTATGTAAGATGAAAACAAAGAAATGTACATGTATATGTGGTTAATCTGGACAAACAGATCACAGCCTAAGATGTACTAAGATGGCTTCGGATGTGACTTTTAGAACATCTTTTTGTGTGTCCGAGGAATCTCGACCTTCATATTCGTAGACTATATGTCTCATTGTTTGTTGGTACTGTGTTAAGGAACGCAACTCCTGGCACTCCTCTAAAGCCCAATGCAGTGGATTCTTAGATGGTGTAGTGTTTAAATATTTATTTTAAATTAAACACCATAACATGATATTTTATTTATCGTGTTAACATGTACACTATATGGGTACGAACCACGAACTACGAACTGGAGAGCCTATGCATTTTCAATCCCCAGTGTAGTTTTTTACAGATTCCACACATAAGAAATATTGCAGGACATAAAACCACACATGTATATGCCTATATATGAACAAAAGTTGTTGTCATACATTATAGATGGCAAATGTAAGAATACACCGCATTATAAACATCTTTCCATCTGGAAAAAGAACAAAAAGAAATACCCCTGATTTGCCAGTATTTACTGATGGTGCTACAGCGATGGTAGGGGTGCCAACGGCATTCTCTGCGCACTGTATTATCCAGAGCCGATAATTAGTTGCCAAAAATCGGAGTGAACGCCTACATAGGTTATTAGATTATGTCTTTAACGCAATCAGCAAAATCAGAATTATTTCATTGAATAATAGGACAACTTTATATAGAAAACGATGGAGAAATCAATCGCTTGCTGCTTCATCCAAAGTTCGTTGGCTATCAAAACCAGCTTGACTCGGTTTTATAATCTCTTTAACTCCTTGTTAGAGTTTCGAGAAAAATTGAGGCTTACGAGCCAACATGATTGATTCCAATGACATAACTAATATGACGGACTTGTGAAGCAAATCTGCAACTGCAAGGCGATATGCTATATCTAATAAACACGAAAGCTGTTGTTTCTGCGTTTGTGGCAAAACTACTTCAGTACAAACTTGACAGCACTTGGATGCTCTCCATTCCGACTTCAATCAACGACTTGCAGATATTTTAGAAAGTATGGAACCCTCTGAATCTCGAAAATTACAAGAACTGATAGATGTAACAACAAATGAAGAATTGAAATTCAAATTCGAAGTCGGCTACCAACAATTTCGACCGCAAAAGCAGATATCTACACTTTATCCTAGATTATGAGCAATAATACGAAAGTTTTTAATTTCATATCCTTCTTCGCATTTAGTGGAACGTGGGTTTGGTGCGGTCACACATTTGTTAACCAAAAAAAAAGATACACTGCAAATAGCGAATTGCAGTTATTTAAGAAAATAGAGCTGGCTTACTGACATACAGGTATTGTCGGTAAGTCACCTTTAAGCTTGAAATTATAATATTATTTATTAAATTCAACCATAGTAATATTCGCATTAAACCCAAAATTTGTATTAACTAAGCCATAGTCAGATATATACATTGATACATAAAAGAACGTTAATTTGTTACTATATTTTTTTGTTTTACGCTTGAAGACGGTCAATTTCCAGGGGACACTAAGCATTTTTTGTTGTTGAAATGGAGCGCTAGGAAAAATAAGTTTGGGAACCACTGGCTAAGATGATGAACTAGCTAACAGTCGGCTAAAGCTAATTTGCGTTTATCTAGACACATTTACATGGCAAAAGTATTAATTAGAGCAAAATCATCAATTGAATACTTTCAACCTTCACTTGGTTAAGGTCCATTATCAATAACCGATAAAACGTTAATTAACCTTCACAAATTTTATTACAAAGTAACAATTGTTCAGTAAATATTGCAAGGACTGTGGGGCAGCACAATAAACACACTGTTCGGATTACTCCTCCCGCACAAAGTATTG
>JARFOC010109187.1:0-11798 GCA_031763485.1 Osmoderma eremita | reverse complement strand
GGCGAAATATATGGCGCAAAATAAGAAACTGTGGGGTAAATTCGTGCATGAAATGTAAACAGACAATCCCGACACTGATGATACAAGGGAATATGATTATATATATATATATATATATATATATATATATAATAATTGGGTTTATAACTTAAGAAAAGAGCGTTCCTACATTATTAAATCAGTTAAGTGCGTTTGACGACTTGTTAAGTAATTTAATAAATAGCAACAGCTCTGTTATTGACAAATTATATTGCGAACGTTACAAAATGAATTATCTTTAAATTTTATTGAGATAATGCGCCAGTATTATCCATACTAGTAGTGTTACAATAGTATACGTAGAACTATTCAATCATTATTACTTACATCTTCAACGAAAAGTCGCCCAATAATTCAAAATAGAATATGGTGGGGATTCTAGAGGTTTTTCTGATTTTGCATCTGGTAAATGTAATAAGTCGAAATAATGAGGGGATGTCTGATAAAATTATGTTATATTTTAAACTGTATCGGACTACCCCCACTTTTTGTGGTAATCATTACCATAATGTTATCGTTGAACGTCATTTTCTTTGCTTTAGCTTCCGTTATGGCGGTATTTGTTTGGAAATCGAATGTGCTTGGAATTAACCCATTTTGTATAACCGCGGCAACGTACACGTCATCAGTCACTTTGAATGCGTCCGAAGGTAATGCTCCCCTATAATATTTCCAACAATGTTTCTCCGGTCTTTGGGCACCTATTGTCAAAATAGAAGAAGAAGGTACAATAATGTTATGTTACCGCATAATGGCTAATATTACCTACGAAAATTCCAAGGTAAGCAAAAAAGATGGCTATACGTAACCTAATAAAAGTAACATAAACCAAATTATTCAAATCTGCTTTCTTTCTCGTAGTTAAAAAATTAAAATTGTACTTACATGTTTAAAGACATTTCACAGTTCGCCTCTGCAGTTTAAATAAATCAAGATCAAATGATGCAGTAGATATGTAGGTAATGCTAAGCACTAATACTGATAAACAATGCACTGTTTATTCAACTTTGTTAACCTTTAGTAGACACTAATATCTATAACTGGTATTTTTATGAAGCAATTTTAGTCGTCTCTGCCAATTATTGTATATCAATATTATATTATCTACAAGCAATAAATTTGTATTTTTAAACAATGTACTTCAATGTAGTAGTAGATAGAAAGAAACAAAAATGGAATTCTCAATAGAAAGAGAAAATAGCTAACAACCTTGCATGTATTATGATTATAAATTTATACATTGTTGCATTCATTACATAAGTGCTTGGCATGTTCCGATGCGTACATATTTGTTTGGAACGTCGATTTCGAGATTTTGAGCAAAAATCGCACCTACGGTAGCTTGTCGTCGCTTCCGATTCCTCTTGTTCTTGAGCACAGAGCATCTTTTAATTTATGCAGACGAATTCACTTCAAATAATTAGTGCTTATGTAGCTCGTTGTATAATTATATTTAAGTGTTTGAAGAATAAATAACGGAACAATTATACGGACGTGTGGATAGAAAACATATTTGAGGTAAAAATCCGCCACTAAAAGGTTAATATAAATTTTAGCTAAATATTGTGATAATGTGATATTGTTGAGGAGTAGATAAAGCTTAAGCATAACATTATCAAGTACTTCGATTAAGACCAACCTTTTCTCTAATAACTATTTACTCTATCATTATTCATTTTAAGAGAATCGGCTTATATTTTGGACGTTTGCTATTGGCTAATACGTAAGGCAAAATTACACCCTACGAAAAAAACTGTCTGTGCATACGAAATTCATGTTAAATAAATTGCAATATTACTGATCGCCACGTTTTTGTAGTAATGTCAATTGTCAAATTCCTTCGGTTGCTTTTGGTTGTTTCTTATGTTTCTCGTTTATTATTTGTTTTGCACATTGCATTGCGTTCTTCTCAGAACCCGATTAATACCATATTTACGGAGAGAAGGCATTTTCTTCAACTTTGATAATACAATTATACTTATTAACTACTACTCCAAGAATATTACATCTCTGACATGGCTGAAGAAGGGGCTGTTGGGCAAGGTGGTCATAATTTCACGAGTCCATCAAAAAATCAACAGAAATGCCTCAGGAATCAAGGGGGTTAAGGTCGGTTGACTGAGGAGGTCATGGCATAGGACCACCTCGACCAATCCACTTATTTTGAAACACATTATCTAAATATGAGTATTACGGCAGTTATATATGCCGCTACGTGTATACGTTGCTTCATCAGTCGCCAATACAATGGAAGAAAAGTTTGGTATTTCTACATGTTTTTGTAGAAACCATCGGCAAAACTGTAAACGTAAAGGATGATTTTCAAGTTGTCAAGTCTGTGCTTTTTGTACATGCAAAGGATGCAATTGATGCAGTGTTCGCCAGACATTTCGATTTGATACATTTACTTGGCAAGATATTTTTGAGTACTACAAGAAGGATCTTCTTTGACAAGATTTAAGACTTCTTCTTCGACATTCAAAATCCGTTGGTGTCGGCTGTGCACGGATTACTAGAGCGGTGAATTTTTGTGGAATAGGCGTTGGTCTGTTAGGAAACCGTTCAACGTACAATCGACTTGCAGCAGCAGAATTCTGGCGTACTTTACCATAAATTAACAACATGTCAACGTATTCACCGTTGTCGCGATGGAAAAATGGTTCATCGCGACAACAGTGAATACTTTCCTTATTAGGACTTATTCGGAGAAATTAACGTCCAACGAGCAATACAGTTGTAGGTTAGGTATAGGATACGGTGGCTTAAAATAAATAGAGCAATACAGTGACAACTAATGAAACAGCTTGATAGATGGGAAAAGTTACAGACATCACCCTACTTATTGTTAGTGAAAAAATCACTAATAACCTATCGTTACATTTACTTTGCAGTTGTTGATCAATCGTTTTAGCGTTAAAAACCTTTTTTTATGGTGGTTAATCACCACTTAAAAATAAAAAATGAAACTGCAATTTTTTTTAACATTAATATCTCTCTTATTATGAAATTTTTTAAAGATATTTTTATGTTAATGATCTTATTTTAAAATGTTTAATCACTCCTTGAAAATAAAATCACAGGCCCATAAATACACATTAAACTGTAATGTAATGTAACTGTGTAAAGGCAGTAGCAGTACCACCAGCGTTAAGTACTTCCCATAGGACCTCTGGGCGATTACCAATGCGCAACTAGATGTTGTTACAGAATTAATCGAATCCGTGGAAGATTTATATGGCTATCGATCGTATTGAATATCGGAAATAATTTACTTAAACTTATCACGCTAATTTAAAGAAGTGAACTCCATAACGCTAATAACCACTACATGTATAGTTAAGACCTTTTACTGTTGCGTAGAACACCAATTTCGCTATTCTTGGAGATGGCGTCCGCTGTATTTTCTCTTTTTTCGTTTGTTCGAGCCCATATTAATTAGGGACTGCGTAGAATGTTAACGATGAGAGAATTGCTACCGATTTGTTATTTAATTACCGCACACTCAAAGGAAGTGATCGCTAAATTCGCAATAAAAATTTAGTCTATTGATTTTTGACTAAATACTTAGTTGTGACTCTGTTTAATTAAATATTAAAATATTTATTAAAAATAAATTTTTAATAGTATAGATAAGCAGGTTGAAATCCCAACTTCAATCAACTAGATGGTTTAGGATATGATTATTGTTTGTAGATAGGCAATATGTATATGAAATTAATCTATCCTTGTGTACTTGCAAATGTTAGTTATAATACGGCAATTAATCTATACTAAATTATAAATATAACTGCATTACATTATATTTACAACGATATATTCTCATCATCTCTAAATCCACTTGTAGGATTATTTATCATTTCGAGTATTTCGAAGTCTTCAACTACGTGTGTAGACCCGTCTCGATTATCCCAAACTCTCAAACCCTGGTACTTATGAGGACTAGGGTAGACTTTTCCGACCTTCCATTGCCCTTGATGGAAAACCTTGCCTATATAGAGCGTGGTATTTAATTCCATGCCTCCGACAACCAACTCACGCAACTTATCACCAGTTACACTCTCAATATTGACGTACTCCCATTTTAAATTGTTGCCGTCTCCATTGCATAGTATCTAGAAAGAGTATAAATATAATCAGAGGATAAAACAAACTTGCACTATAATAATTATATGGCAGCTGCACCTAATAACTGATTTAAATACTACGAGAAATTTCGGTTGCTCATGATGATTATATCAAATATATACAGAGTGCCCATTTTCTATCTCCGTGCATGAGTAACTTTCTTAATAGTAAAGATACAGAATCAGTTAAATGGATTAAGTTGCTCAGAAAATAGAGTAATAGTTGATGCTAGTGTCACATTTGTTATCCAGTGCAAGGTTTGTAAGATATTGAAAACTTCCATAAACTTCAACGTCGTTCACAACACCTAAAGATAAAATAGAGGTGAAAACTGTTTCTAGTATGGTTTTTTTAATGTAGAAACTAATAATGTGATTTAAAAATCCATGTCACTCTTTATTTTGGAGATATAATACAAACTTGTTTTTTTTTTAATGAATGTCATAGTTGGGCATGGTGTCATTTAAATGCTTACTTTTTCCTTGATATAACATTTGGTATAGCTATCTCTTTTAGATTTTGATTTGTAGTGAAATAAACAATTATTATTTCTGTTAATTCATAAGTAGGCGTTGACTAACAAACACGGCAAACAAGCACATGTAGTAGTCAAAAATTAAAGGCTGAGTAAATTATATGAGTATCAAATAAGTCCTTTTTGTAGTTTTATTCAACAAATTCAGAAAATGTATAGCTACCAAGAAAAGAATGATATGCTTTTTTATTATTATGCTAGCAATCGAAATAGCATTAAAGCTAGTGAAATGTATCACCAACGCTGCAAGAAAGGAGGCTGCCTGATAAGAGGTTATCTTTTAAGCTGGAAAATAATTTAATTAAATACGGAGCCTTTAATAAATCACGTACTACAGAAAAGAAATTTAAACTAGAGGGCGAGGAAAGGGTTTTAGCATATAAAAGTTACAAACCAAAAAGATCCACACGCGAGATTTCAAGCGAATGCGCAGTTTCCACAGAAAAAGCTCCCCTAATTCTTAAACAAAGTAAATACAAGCCATTTAAATGCAGCATTACTCAAACGTTGTATACTCAAGACCATGAAAGAAGATTATTATTTGCTAGATGGCTCTTGAAAGAAACACATAACAACCCGCAGTTTTCTAGTATAATTTTATTTTCGGATGAAACGAAATTTACAAATAATGGCATATATAATCGAAACAACAATATGTATTGGGCTCAAAATAATCCTCACCTTACTACCGAAAGGAGAGATCAACATGTGTTCTCCGTAAGTGGGTGGTGCGGAATTTTAGGTATAGATATTAGCGCCATGCTTTTATGAAAGCAACTTAAATGGTGAACGATATTTACAGTTTTTACATAATGCGCTGGAAGACATGTTGGATGAAATAGCACTAAATTTGGTGAATAATTTCAAATACTTCCAGCACGATGGTTCACTTGCTCATAGTTGCCTTGCTGTGTGTAATTATCTTTCGGAGCGTTCTCCTAATTGAATTGGCAATGCAGGTGTAATTCTTTGGGTAGCAAGATCTCCAGACATTACGCCTCTACACCTTTTCTTATATGGTGCGTAAAAATAAAATAAAGTTTCCATAGGATTTAAAGGTTAGTATTAAGGCAGCAATAAGAAGTATCAGGCCTCAGAGTTTACATAGGGTTCAAACTGAAATTGTGAGGAGGTGCCAAATGTGTATACGTACAAATGGAAGACATTTTGAACACTCACTTAATTAAACTATAATGAAGTTGTTTGGTTTTGTTTACAGCCTTATGTTTTTTTTGATATTCCGTTTTTAATTTTTTATTATTTATTTCATAATAAAATATTTTGAAAGCCTAGCTGATTATTTACTAATTATTACAAACAATAATTACTTATTTCACTGCAAATCAAAATCTAAAAGAGAGCTATACCAAATATTATATCAATGAAATCCGAAAATAATAAGCATTTTAATGACGCGATGGCCAACTGTGACTTCCATTTAAGAAAATACAAGTTTGTGTTATATCTCCAAAATAAAAATTGCCACGGATTTTTAAATAACATTATTAGATCCTACATAAAAAAAAACTGTGTTAGAAAGAGTTTCCACCTTTATTTTATCTTAAGGGGTTGTGAGCATATTTGACGTTAGTGTTTGGAAGTTTTCAATTTTTCTTGAATATCTCACAAACTTTGCACTGGATAACAAATGTGACACTAGCATCAACTGTAACTCTATTTTCTGAGCAACTTTGTCCATTTAACCGATTGTCTATCTTTAATAAGAAATAATATATAATATATAATAAGAAATAAAATTTTAATAAAGAAAGTTACCCATATACGCAGATAGAAAACAGCCAGCCTGTATGTAGAATTTAAGGAAAATCTCCTCAACTCCGTTAAGTCATGTTATGTGCTATTTAATTTATTATGGAGTAAAATACCTTTGTTTTAGAACAGTAATGCACTAAATTATGTTAAGGGTATAACGCGATTTGGTTGTATTGGCTTTAATATCACAAAGTTTCTGAGTGATGAAGAACTGGATAAAAAACAATATAGGAGGGACTGAACTAGGAACGCGACAGTTTTCAAAATTTTATTACCTTATACCGTGAAGGTATCGAGCTTTATTAGAAGAATAGTTTCTTTGTCAATAGAAGGGTGTCTCTTTAAAAAACTTAAACTTTTAAGTTTTACTACGATGTTTATATTAGAATATAAAACGCAATGAAATGGTTTTTAAAACTAACAAAAATCTTGATCAAATACTCCACTACACACTGTACAAATACAGGCTGTCCGCGAGAAAACGAAGTACACTGAATATGTGAGAATCAAGACTTTTACCTATTAACACAATCGCTGATACACGTCAACTTTTCATCTAAGGGAGACAACGTTTAGTGAATAAATGATCTTAATACCTGCAGCACTGTAGCCGTAGGGTTGTCAGCCCCAAAAATTTTAAATTGCACTAGGGGTTGAGTGATACGTCCTTTAAAAGCTCATATAATTTGCAATGCAATAATGCATAATTTTCTCAAAATCGTTGTTTTTGAGAAATTAGCTATTTATGACGTCTACGATATACGAGGGATGTCCGGTTACTAAAGTACGTTTGCGCGACATACCGCCTGCGTCGCTCCGGTCAGGTTGAAACTTTCACGCATTTTAGATGTGCTTATTTACTGCATAGTCTACTATTTTCATTGTCTTAGGTTCAGTACAACGTGTGCAGTGACAGCCGCAATGTCAGTTCCGATCGAAACATACTCCAAGTTTGAAGTGCGCGCGATAGTACTGAAGACTTGCGGAGAATGCGTTATGAGTCGAAAACAAGTTAGTGTTTGGTGCAAACAGTTCAAAAGTGGACGCACAGCTCGGAACGATGATCCCGAAGGTATGCGAAAAAAACCATCAACAACGAAAACGGATGAGAATCAATTAGTTGTCGATACGCTGATTCGGGAAGATCGTCGGTTGAAAATACGGGAAATTGCTTTACTGACCGGCATTCCTAAAAGCTCTGTCGTACCTGAATTAGGTTATCGAAAAGTGTCCGCGAGATAGGTACCAAAACTATTGACCGACGTGCCTCGCTGGGATGGTTGCCTTAACATTAGCGGCGATTATGTTGAACTAGCTAACAGTTCACGCTTTTACTTAGTGTATGTTTGATTTCTATAAATAAAGTAGTCTGTCTGTAATTCGCAAATGTACCTTAGTAACCGGGCATCCCTCTTACAATAGAAACTTCAAAGAAAACAAATAATTAAGAATCAGCACCCGTTTTTTATAAAATCGCTGAAACACGTAAATTTTAATACAAGGAGGCTACATTTGAATAACGATTGATTTTCATATCTTTCACCACCTAGCCGCGAAGGTGCCAACACCGAAATTTTTAAATTACACTCGCGGTTGAATAACACCTCATTAAACAGCTTGTATAATATCACGGTGCATTATTTTTTTTAAATCGATCATACCGTTTTGCATAAATTAGCATGAAATCGATTTCAAACAGTAATACATATGAGGTGTCACTAAATCCTTGATGTAGTTTAAAAAAATTATAGTTGCATCTCCTGCTGTTAGGGGTTGAAGATATGAAGACCATTTGCTCCACAAAAATTGTATCCCATCAGTCAAAAATTGACACGTATCAGCGATTTTATAAAAAAAATGGTTTGATTCTTAAATATTCACTGTATTTTGTTTTTCCTTCCACGTACCTCTTTCGTATCTTAGATAACTTAAGAAACTAATTTTTAGAAAGCGAAAGGTTGAGTTTGAAAATTTTATACACTATAAACTGTATACGTTTCTATATACAAATTTATGTGAAAGTGATGATTCATAAATATGCAGCGTGCTTCGTTTAACCCACGAACAGCTTGTATACACAAACTGTATACATATTTCGACAACGAGGTTGCCATCTGCAGCAGTACGTTACTTTTTTGGCAACTTTTTTGTCGAAACACCTATACACTATTTCTTAGTGTGACTGACGTGCCTAATACGAGTCTATTGAATCTTCCCATACGTCTCTTGAACACCTGTGAGATATCTGCAGATTACATGGCTATTAAATTTTACAACGTCACTCCACAAAATATTAGGGAAATTGCGAGTTTAAGACGTTTTGAAAAACTGTGAAGAGTTACTTATTAGAAAACGAGTTTTATTCAATTACATAGCATGTAATTTATTCAATTGAGTTCTTAAATGTAGGTAAATGTATAAATGTATTTTCCTTTTGTTTGTAATTAAATCCACATGACACGTGCTTTACAAGCTAATTAGAAATAGTATCTAGCCTGTATGTTCTCGTTTATTATAACATCGTATAACGTTGCAAATTTTGTCACTCAATTTATTTGATATTGTAGTGCTGGTTTGTTTATACCAACGTGTATGGTTCAATTCACAATAAATAAATTGATAATTGTAAAGTGTTTATAGCTTAACTAAAGAGCGTTCCTATGAACATTATTAAATAAGTTAAGGGGGTTTGTCGAATTTTTAAGTAATTTAATAAATAGAAACAGCTCTGTTATTGACAAATTGTATTGCAATCATTACAAAATGAAATATCTTTAAATTTTATTGAGATAATGGGCCAGTATTATCCATACTATAGTGCAGCTCACGTTTTAAAGGAAGTATTGCTCTTATGGACGATATCCATCCTTTTTTATTTTATGTGCATTTGTATAAAGCTATCCTTTTCTATAAAGGAGATTGTTCCGATATATTATTTGGTAGCTGTTGGTATTATTTGCTGTTTCTGTCATTTGTCAATTTCGGTTCATCCTTCTGTGTCATTTCTATTCTCCCAGTTTTTTCTTGTCTTCTATTACGTATTTATCTTCGATTTGCTGGAAATAGTATCACAACAAAAAAAAACAACTGCAATAGATATGCACTCGATGAAGGAGCCGCTGAACAGAACACCCCGTTCTGTGATTACCACTGCACCTTAAATCCTATTGAACTGGAATGGGCACAGGTCAAGGGTTATACCAGGCACAATAATACAAGATTTAAGGTTCAAGATATGCCTGTGCTTATTCAGCAAGGATACGAGAATGTTTCAGTACAGAATTGATAAAATGACATTAAACATGTTATGAAAAGTAAGACAATAATATTTAGCATAGTGGTTTTATTTTAATTATATTTTATCAATTTTAGTCGAAGAAGAAATGTGGAGATTGAACGAGATGCAAGATGAACCCAGAGAGTTTATTATTAAGTTAACATCTGCCTCACCGTCTTCATCATATTCATGGCCTTCCGATACTTCTTAATTTGACAAATTTATTATAGAAATGATTTTTAATTTGTTGTAAGCATACTTGTGTAAATATTTGTAAATTTTTAACGTCTGTATAGTATGTTTTTCCGTAAATAAATACAACATTCGTCTAAGAACATAACTGAATATAACCCATTAATACAAATCTTTCCACGATAAATTCACAGATTGACATTTATGAGTTGGCAACATAAAATTTACTGTAGTGTTCAGAGCGACAACATATAGAAAATTAATTACCTAAATAGATTTGGCAACGTGATGTACAATTTCCATAAGAGCAATACTTCCTTCAAAACTTGAACTGCACTATAGTAGTGTTGTAATAGCATAAAAGTAATGCAATAATTCAAAATAGAATATGCTGGGGAATCTAGAAATTTTTCTTATTTCGCAACTGGTAAATGTAATAAGGCAAAATAATGAGGGGATGTTCGATAAAATTATTTTATATTTTAAATTGTATCGGACTGCCGATACAATTGTGGTAATCATTACCATAATATTCTGGGTGAACGTTACTTTCTTTGCTCTAGTTTCCGTTATGGCGGTATTTGTTTGTGCGTCGAATGTGCTTGGAATTAACCCATTTTCTATAACTGCAGCAACATATACGTCATCAGCCGCTTTGAAAGCGCCCGAGGGTACTGTGCCCCTAAAATACCTCCAACAATGTTTATCCGGGCTTTGGGCACCTATTGTCAAAATAGAAGAAGAAGGTACAATAATATTATGTCACCGCATAAATGGCCAATATTACCTACGAAAATTTCAACGTAAGCAAAGAAGATGGCTATACGCAACCTAATAAAAATAGCATAAAATAGAATTATTCAAATCTGCTTTCTTTCTTTTAGCAAAAAAAATAAAATTGTACTTACATGTTTAAAGACATTTCACAGTTCGCATCTGCAGTTTAAATAAACCTAGATCAAAAGATGCAGTAGATATATAGATAATGCTAAGCAATAGTACTGATAAACAATGCACTGTTTATTCAACCTTGTTAACCTTTAAGTTGTCGAGTTCAAATACACAAGCGCTCGCGTAGGTCTTTTAGACACTAATATCTTTAACTGGTATTTTTATGATGCAATTTTAATCGTCTCTGTCAATTATTGTATATCAATATTATATTATTTACAAGCCATAAACTTATATTTTTAAACAATGTATTTCAATGTAGTAATAGATAGAAAGAAACAAAAATGGAATTCTCAACAGAAAGAGAAAATAGCTAACAACCTTGTATGTATTATGATTATAAATTTATACATTGCTGCATTCATTACATAAGTGCTTTGCATGTTCCGATGCGCACATATTTTCGCATTTCGAGATTTTGAGCAAAAATCGCACCTCCGGTAGCTGGTAGTCGGTTTGGGTTCCTCTGGTTCTTGAGCACGGAGCTCAGCTTTTAATTTATGCAGACGAATTCAATTAAAATATTTAGTACTTGCTCGTTGTAATTATATATAAGTGTTTGAAGAATAAATAACGGAACAATTTTACGGACGTGTTGATAAAAAAGATATTTAAGTTAAAAATCCGCCACGCCGGCACCAAAAGGTTAATAGAAATTTTAACTAAATATTGGGCTAATAATGTGATATTGTTGAGGGGTAGATAAAGCTTAAGCATAAAATTATCAGGTACCTCGACTTAGACGAACCTCTTCCTTAATAACTATTTATTCCATCATTTACTACGACCCTATACATCAACCACGTATATTTGGCTTATATTTTGGACGTTTGTTATTGGCTAATATATATATATATATATATATATATATATATATATATATATATAAAAGCTTTACATTCCCGT
>JARFOC010109177.1:0-11798 GCA_031763485.1 Osmoderma eremita | reverse complement strand
TTCACGCACAAGTACCAACATACTGATAACATCAATCAATTAAAATCGCGGCTTCCAAATTTACAATGTGCCTTCAAGGAATTTAATGATGTGCAGAATCAAATTGAAGGTTTAGATAATTCAGAATACAGAATAAAAGAGCGGGAAGTTTTCGAAGATGAGTACTACAATTTAGAGGCAGAAATTACAAGCATCATTGAAGAACGTGAACGCGAAATCAATTCCGCAGGTCAAAGCAATCAAATCCAAATCCCAACCATTGCTCGCCTCGCCTCTAGTGACGATGTGCCGCTCCGCTGATCTGGACTATGAAGATATTTTTCATAATAATATTAATGACTTATTATAACATCTATTAATTTAAATATCTTTTGTATTATGTTTTTCTTTTTTTTTATGTACTCTCTTAATATTTTTGTCCTGTAACTGGTAATCTGTTGGAGAATAAAATGAAATGAAATGAAACTTTAGAGCGCAAAATTTGTAATTTTTATTTTTGGTTTTTTAATTTAATTTATTTAATTTTCTGAAATTTCTTTCTAATTGATCAAGTTAGTTCGTCCCGAAAACGGTGAGTTCCATGATCACATGAACGCCAAAATAATAATACTCTCAACGGCTAATTATTTAGATAGTAAGTGGCATAATGATATTGAGATAATAATGTTACATAATTTTGCGGGTTAACTTGTAATTGTTAATTTGAAGTCTGTAGGAGGTGTTGGTGCAGGTGTAGGAATGATGTTGGGTTATTAGTTTGTTGTGTAAAACCAAGTACATAATTAGTTATTGTATTTACGACGTGGTAAGTAACAGTTTTAGTAGTTTTTGGTTTAATGGAACTCCTAAGCATGGGCCACGGCATATGGGAGGTCAAGGTTCCAGAATATATCAAGGAGTGTAAAAAAAAACGAATGGGTTCAAGAGTCGGTTGAAATGCTACAAATACCATCTATTGTATTATTCTTCAATATGTAGTAATCAGTTTGTTAATTTTGTATCGTATCTATGATTGACTGTAATTGTGCATTACACTTATATGTTATTGTATGAAGAAGAAGCCATTACGGGCGCATGGTTTATTGCTGGAATCACCATACTAGCAAAAGCAATGAAAGGGATGCAATCATTGAAGAGGGACTCGAGTTCTGTCTACCAGGCGTCATCAGTGTCTCTCCAAATGCTAAACCCACTTTCTTCGCTAATCTTTCGGTTAATTGTTGCCCTTTTGATGTTTCTTATGTTACGTCATGGTTAAGCCGGTCCTGGAATCACAACATACACAGTCGTTCTGGCGGGACTGACAGTCCATGCACCGTCCGAGCTAGACGAAGTATACTGCATTACTGGCCCTATTGCATTTGTCTAGGTGGCTTGTGTTTGACCGGTGTCCGCTAGATGGGGTATATCGTAGTGCAAGCAAGCCTCTGGGACATTTCGCAATAAGTTCGGCGACGCATTAGGGATGAAAGTTCGAGATCGATTCACAAAATCCCGCAACATGTTACTGCCACTTTTAGGGCGGAGGAGTTCCCTCCACCTAAGAAACAAGTTGCTAATCTACAAAACTATCCTCAGACGGATCCTGGCATACGGTGCGTTGGCGTGAGCGCCCATGGCCCAAGCTAAACTGAAAACCCTCGAGGTTCTTCAGAACAGGATCTTTCGGCTGATCGTTAGTGCCCCGTACTTTGTCCGGAACGAGCAGATTCATCGCGATATGCAAATTCCAACATGTTTATGGAATTTGTTTGATTCTGTTTGATACAGTATTCGTGCATTCTAAAGCAATCTCCTTTGATACATATATATACAACATATGAACCAACACTGCTCCACCGACTTTATGCTATGTAATGGAGTAAATAATAGATTTAATATGAACACTTGTATGACAAAAAGCTAAAAAAATGAATTGTTTCTAGAGTTTGTGCCTATTCGGGTTATATAGGCGTAGCTTCTATGTAATTGAAAATAAATTCATGGTTCGTATGCTCCACTGTGGATTAGCTTAGCATTGCTGACGTATTTTGGCTGACTCGAATAGTAGCAGTAAGAACACTGGGGGTGAGACCTTTGTTAGTCAAGTAACACGTTTCCACATAAACATACTTGAAGTAACGTCCTTGGAAAGAAGTCATATATGTTCTGGGTAGGCAGATCCAAATCAAAAAATTATAAGAAACACCTTCAATCGATTCCTGAAAAAGTATCGTATTTCTGCGAATTCACATAACTCCACTCGTTTATACCATTCCATAACTGACAGATTTTATCGTTTCCGGCACGAAATTGTTTGCATGATCATATCTTCGGTGAGACTCGTCCGATGTTAAGTGTATTCAAGGTGACCGAATGCCTTAACTATTAAATAATGTGCGTCGATTTAGTGAAACGACTCACGTTAACGGCGACATACCTAATTTACATCGACAAAACGTCCCTGGATTTCTTTGTATTCAGATTGTGCCGGAGATGCGTCAGCCAACATTTCTAATGCAGCGTTTACGTCTCTGTGTTCGTGTGACTGTATTCGCCTTCACGAGAACGTGAAAATACGAACGGACAGGGCATAAATCTATTGTTGTTGACAAGTGCGCTGCTAAAGACGAAGTATATACGGGAATTTCGGTGCATTACTCAGAATACCGATTTTAGTGTATGTAATAAATATCATAGCAGTCTTGCAGTGTAGTGCATTTTAACTAGAATTATATATTGTCAGTTGTACCTATTGACTGAAGATTTTCCAAACTAAAGAACGAGAAATGTCACCATATTTCTTGGAAAATCGCTATGTTACGAACAATACCAATATCCTTAAGAACCTAGCGTAGTTTGTTTCTAAACTTATTAATAGATACTATGCACTTTCACAACGTCCTGCTATCTCCATGTATGTGAGTCCAATATCATGTGTGACACAGTTTCGACGGAATGTTTCACCATTTGATAAACGACAAAAACTCGAGCCACTCTCACTTGATAACCCTTAGAAAGGCTTGAAGATTTTGAATCCATGTGTATAGGCCAGGTGATCCGAAGATATGTATTACCTGGCTGCCAAAAATCGCTACCATACATTTAGCGTTTCTCAAGCTGCACTTACTGCTATTGAGGCGAGCTGCACTACATCCTCTTGGTTTAAGTAATATTTAAGGATTAGAAACAAATATTGCGATTTGTAGAATTTAACGAATTTGATAGATTTTGATTTAATAGACGTAGTAATTAAAGCCAAAGGATGTCAGGCCGAGTTTATTAATTGGTTTGGTGGTCTATTTACGCATAGTGCAAACGGCATGTGCATGAAGTCGTAGTTTACTGTTTAGTTACATTGTGTTAGTTATGAGCATTGTAGAACGAAGTATTTTTGGCAGTAAAAAGAATGCATGATCAGTGAAATTCGCAAGTGTATTGAAGTTAATTAAAGAAATGGAATTCAAAAGACGATGACCAATGGACTCAAGTCGCTGTTAACTACATATGTATTGTACATTGATTTATACGACTACTTTTGAGATGTAGTATTATAGAGTTAATCGGGAGGAACAATAACGTTTTCTAAATGTTATTTGGACGACGAAATTTAGAACAGCTTTAGCAAATAACATTTCTCTTTTATTTATGGATTAAGGGCTGTCGGATTAGTTTTAGTTACTAAAGTTTAGTTAAGTTTATAAACAATGCGTTCGGTAAGTTTTTATATCTTGCAGTTTATAGTGGAAACTGTTCGTATTGTTAGTCATTATAAAGAACTATACTTTGTCCACTGAACAGATGGAGTGATCACGTGCAAAGCAGGTTTTACACCGGAAAACGGAAAAATAGTTATTTCCATCCAGCTATGACCATGTAAAAGATGGGGTAGACGCAAAATTAAAATATTGAAGTGTAATCGGCTCAAAAGAATATCATTTCTCTTAGTAGAACGGTGTTTAATATTTTATTAAAAAAGTACTTGTGCCGCAACAAAAGGAAATCATAGGTTTTATTTTATCTAGAAGATGTTTTAATTATGGGTGTATTTATGCTTATGAAAAACTGATTAATAAAAATTATGTGATTAGCCACCTTTAAAATGCCAACACTACAAAAAGAACAACATCAAAAAGAGTGCTCAACGTTCTGTATATTGTACATTTATTATAAATACGAAGGATATAGACACTGTTTTACCTTGCCCGTTATATTTTATGTGGTAATAGGGTCTTAAAAAAGACCCAAATATAGAATATAGAGGAAAAGGACGAGATAAAAACTGAAATGAATAAATACACGACGCCGCAGAGGAATAAAGGGGTTATGTTGTGGTTATCTTTGATTATACATAAACATCGCGCGTCTTTGGTATGCAATCAGCAATGTATTATACATTTTGTACTATATTTTAAATCAATGAATTTAATTTATTACTTTTCTGTCCTATTTTAGCAGTGCAATTGTTAAATTTGTTTTTAGCAAGAAACAGAAATTTTATCTTAGAACTTATGATGCTATTTTCATCCTTATTTAATCAGTATATAGCATCATTCGAATAATCACTTCTTGAATTCTAAAGGACGGCTTTTAATACGATTCTTTTAAATTTACATCGTTTGCAATGGACTTTTCGGGAATTGTCAACTAATAGAAAGGTTAGTTTTCGTATCACTCATTTTTTGTACTCCATCTGTTTGGTGAATAAAGTATACAACTAACAATAAGTCAAACAAAAAATGTAGGATTTATTTTTTTTATTATGATATAATAAATGTTAGTCATAACACTGAACAGGTCCACTTTTTAATGATGCATATGTACACCAAAAGAAAAAAAGATCAGTTACTTGCCGTTTTTTTATGGTATTTAAAATCAATAGTATTAAAAGATTTGGGTCATTTTGATCGTGTGCTGATCAAACATTAATTTATCTATGGATATGTTTGATAAGTTCGTCGCATCCACACTTTTAAGATTTTGTTTGTAGCACAGGTGACTTTAGAGACGCGATATGATTAATGAAGATTGTGAAACGCATACATTCTTCGTCCCAAATTATGATAGTTGTTACATTTAAGATATATAATTTTTCGTAAAATACCCAGCCAACACACTTCAGATTTTTACTTTCAAAAAACGTTTATTCAACGACAAAATCTGAAATGTGTTGCCTAGGTAGTAGGTATATTTTTAAACAGAGATGGTACTTTTACCAACAAAAGCAAAGTGGAATACCTCCACCCACCAACATTGCAAAGGAGCTAATCAAAAGCGGAGTTCCATAAACAAACTGAAACACAAGATAATAATAGTAATTCTTGCTTCACAATATTATTACGCTTACGTCCTTGGAGCGACTTAAGGTCTTGGCCCTTGCTTGGCATTTGCTAAAGGAATAAGGAAATACGAGGAAAACCTAAGGATGATACCTTGGCTTCGTATCCGGGATCCCGGGCCTAGTAAGGTCAGTCGCTAGTCCGACCATTAGTCTGGCTAGATGAGCTTCAACTGGAAGATGACCGTTTGCTACTGGAACGTGAATATGAATGAATAAATCTATTTTGTTACCTAACTTCTTTTTCGATGCACATTCATATTCTCTGTCTTTTCTTAAAAAATCCAATCAACTCGTGCTTGTTCTTGAAAATTGCTGAGTGTCAGAATGGCCTAAGTGCAAGTTTTGACCAAAAATGTATGAAGTTTTGATTTTGTTGAATCTAAACAATTGAATTTATCAACTGCCTGAATGATGCTACTAGAATGTGGTACCCAAATTTTCCCGAAATGTAACGATAAATAAATTTTAAGAATGTCAGCATTTCATCTTCAAAGTAGTTCCCTTGGGAGTGCAAACACCGGAATGCATTCTGGAAGTATTGTTTTATTAATGGGTTTCTCACCGTCTACGATATAGATTCAATCTCATTTATAGTGTCAAATCTTCGCCCCTTCAACTAGATTTTCATCCTTTGAAAGAGGAAAAAGTTGGAAGGTTCCAAGGCTGCTAGTACGCTGAATGAGGAATGTGGAGGAGGAATGTGTCATTGCCTTACTTGGTTACCTGCGTTGGCTTTATGGAGGACCTAGTCTTTTCTAAGCCACTTCTCTAAACGCTTCCCTCTCATATCCTCCTTTACATGTTGCAGAGGTTTGCCAACAATAATACACAATCGCTTTTTCAACGTTTTCGAACGACATGTTACCGGTTGATGGTCGCCCGAAACATTCATCGACATCAATTGATATTCGGCCAGTTTTGGAACGTTTAAACTTAAGTTGGTGTCTTACTTGACATTTAGTCTGTTTCTGCGGACTTGTCGAGTTATAAACGGGATTTGATGTAGGTACGTTGTTACAAAATCGCAAACACGAGCAGACACAACAACGAAAAGCTGTTCACCAACAAAGAACCATTTAACATACAATAACACCGCTTGACATACTGACTGATACACAACTAGCGGCTTTTGATTTTAGTTGCGCCTGTTAACGAGCGTGCTGGGGAACGTTTTCTTTTATTTCATCGTTATTGGGGTTCAAACTCAATACTGAGCCGTGATTTCTTTCTTATTACTATATTTCACACACTTCATCAACCCCGAGTAACCTTCGAGTAATTTCTCTGCGCAATTGCCCTGTCAAACAGGCAATTTATTTTTTATTATGAGCAATCAAGTCGACCGAGTTGGTAGAAAGCCTTTAAAATGTTCAACATTTCCATTTGTCACCGACGACGTCTTAACGCGCGACCTCAGACGTGAAATATCGCCGAGCATTGCCAACGAATAACGTACCGTGCGTGGCGCGAGCCTATTTCAGAACGCTTTCGGTTGAAGAGTAATCGCTGTTTGTTGTCGTGCACTGTTGAAGATGGTTTCAGATATCAGTTATATTTTTTCTTTGTTTTACTTGTCGGAATATGTCCCGGAATAGGAAGCCCTGGTACCGAACAAAATATCACTCGGCTTCCAGAGAACGCTACGCATTTACATTGCTGAAAAACGAGTGCTATTAACGTCCCGGCACTGGTACGTCGCCGAGACGCTTATAAATAAATGTCGCTGCGTGAGTGTTGGCGTCGCACAAAATAAGAGAAGCTTAAAAGCGAAAAAAATAAGCTTTCCGAATTTAGTAGTCACAATTGCGAACTGACGAAGCTTATTGTAGGATTAAGATTTTGCAAGAAAAGAAACTTAAAGACAAAACAAATACAACCAACTTAAAAAATAGAGATATGAAACAAAATACACCGATGATATTTGGAACACATTGAAAAAGACCCTCAGAAAAGTAGATTGCCAAATCGCAAAACCAGCTGCCAAAATGGAAGCTGGATACACAATTTAAGTTAACTGAAATGACTGAAGCACACATACAATAAGAATGTATAATCTGAAACGCCTTCCTATATTTGATTTTATTAATTGATTCATTATGTTAATGGTAATAACCATTTGCATTTCCTAAATTAATTTTGGTTTGAAAATATAGTAACTCCTACGTTCCAGCAAATGCTTAAGAAAAGAAGTTTGATAACATAACATTTGTAACAAAATCTAAATCGATGAATAAATATAAATACGAAACGGCCATGGATAGATCAAGTTCATATGGTCCCAAATTGTGCAGAAATATTGCTACTTTTGGTAAAAGAATTGAAAATAGTTTAACCTTTCAGCGGACGCGCTGTTGTAAAATGTATGACAAATACCCATAATCGCTTCCCCTACCCTTACTATTCAATGAAGAGTATTCACCTCCCACCTATTCCAAGATCAATCCATCCCTAAGCTTTAGGCAAGTGGGTGTACACAGCAGTATTTATTATCAACAGAAATTTTGTGAAATTGCAGTTGAACATAAATTTTACGGCACGCGCCTTTCCCATGTAATTACCTACTATTTTCCGTGATTCTGTGATTTATATCGTTCCCTCCATATCTAAATGTACTTTTACGTTGTAGACATTTAGCATTATGAGTCACAAGCTGCTTACACGAAAAGAGTTGGAAGATATTGGCGAACATTTAGTTGACGAGCCAGAGGAAGAGAACCAGATTGACTTTCTTTCAAGTGACAGCGAGTTTTCAAAAGAAGAAATCTACCAACAATCTGTAGATAGTGCTACCGAACAGGAAAATTCTGCAGAAGAATCTGACGAAGAGAAGCTAGCAGCTTAGGAGTTTTTCATTGGAAAAAAAATCAACAAAGTGGCCTAAAACAAAATGGCGTGTTCCTTAATAAACTAAAAGAACGAACATCAATAAGGAACATGCTGGAGGCGCTCAACGAGCTCGCTGTATTGAAAATGAACAGGATGCGTTCCTGAAAATTATGGACATTCCTATGATTGACGATATTTTGAAGTACAGCAATATGTATTTAGATCAGCTCAGAATTAAGCAGCAATATTGTAGAGACCGGGATTGCAGAAATATCGACAAGCACGAATTTATAGCATACTTGTTTGGTATAAACAAATCTCACCATGCAAATGTAAAAGAAATCTTTGCGAGCGGTGGTACCGGAATCCAAATTGCATGAGCCGTCATGAGTTACAAGAGGTTTCTCTGCAGAGATTTGCCTGAGATTTGATGACAGAAACACTAGAACCGGAAGGAGGAAATAAGAGAAACTGGCAGCGATTCGTGACTTTTTCGAAGCATTCGTCAACAACTGCAGGTCGGCGTTCAATTTGAGCGGATATACTACAATAGACGATATGCTGCATCCATTGCGGTTTTAATCACTACCTTCCCAGTAAACCAGCTAAATATGGGATAAAGATGTTTGCTTTATGTGATGCCAAAAGCTTCTATACGTCCAACCTTGAAATACACTGGGGAAAACAGATGATGGGCCTTTTGCTGCTTCAAATTCCTCAACAGATATTGTAAAGTGTTTAGCCACCCCGATAGAAAACTCAAACCCAAATTTGACTATGGACAATTGGTACACACAGCACTTCCTGACTATTTGCTCACGAGAAATATAACGATGCTGGGCATAATGAAGAAAATCAAAGTTGAAATTTTTGGCGAACAAAAATAAGGCTATGGAATCCTGTCTTTTTGGATTCCAAAAAGACAAAACGCTGGTTTCTTATGTCCCACGGAAAAATAAATCTGTGATATTGCTCTCAACATTACATGACGATGATGAAATAGATCCCGACACCGGAAAGCCGCAGATTATCTTGGACTACAACACAACCAAATGCAGAGTCGACACTGTCGATAAAATGTACGCCGCTTATTCGGATTCTAGAATAACAAAGAGATGGCTATGCGTCGTTTTCTATAGTTTGATGAATATTGGCTGTATAAATGTCTATATTTTATTCAAATTTGCTTGCCAAACAAAGGCTTCTAAGTATCGAAGATTTTCCTGAAAAGTTTTTCACTTAGCTTGATGAAAGAGCATCTTATTTTCAGGTCAAATCTTAGACCTGAAGATGTAAGTGCTTTTCTCAAAGTGAATTACGGTCAGGCTGTTGAACCGACACGAGTAGAAGGAAGAGAGAAGAGGAAGAGTAGAAGTTTCCAAAACTCGGTGTATATCGGTTAAGTTCATTGGAGAAAAAAAGATCGTTAGCATCAATGAAGTGCTCCCTACGTGAAAAAATCATTCTGCGGTTGAAGTGGTCTGCAACAGCTGCAATGATGGGGATACTAATCTTGACGAAGAGGCTGATAAAATATATTATTTTATGATGTTATATTATAATTGCAGAAAAATTAAAGGAATTACGGGTAGAAATGGAAATAAGTGTGCAGATCTGTACCAACACTCATTGATAACAGGTATGGTGGGGTACATGCAGTTAGAATACTTTGTCGTGGATATATTAAATGTAGAAATACGAAGGTTGCTAAACACTCATATTCCGTTAAGTTTAGCAGTAAAAAATGCTGAAAGAACTACCTAGGAAAAAAGTAGTGATGTTAACATATGTACATCTTCAAGGTTACCTTTGGAATTCAATATTGGCCAAACCCATTAAAGACTTCTGAAACAATTATAATACCGTAAAGGAACTAACCAATTAACCTCCTATAGATCAAACAGCCTGCTGTCTTTCAGCCGCAAAATTGCCGCAAAATCTTCAGCACGTTAATACCATCCTAGAGGTAATTCCAGAACACCTGTTTGGTTTCCGCGACAGCAAAGCTAGTACACATTCACCGAGGCATTAGAGCAAATAGCTTTTGTTTTAAAACGTATATTCAAAGGGATCTGTTTTATCATATGAATCACAATAACAGCAAAAGAGTTATGATGTATTGTTGTTATGTTGTATGATACTAAGCCAGAACAATTTTGATATTCCTCTTAAATACTTAATCGAATCTGTGAGTCACTATAAGGATTAAAGTTCTATCTAACTAAGTATATTTTGGACTAAATAAAGTGATATTGAATTTATATATTTCAATTTTGAATATATAAAACTTTATACTTTGAACAACATATGATATGTATTAATAAAAGTAAAAATAAAAAATACCCTTATCACCTCGATGAGTGAAGAACTCCTGGATACGTATTTCGGCAACTAAGTTGCCATCCTCAGCAGAAACTACGAAGGAAGATAATGTTAGACGTCGCACTCTGGAAGATTTGCACCACACAGAACACCACTTGAATAACACTGTGTGTTCACTGTGTTATTCAAGTCACCTCATCGAGGTGGTAACGGTATTTTTTATTTTTACTATTTTAAGCCACCGTATCCTATTTTGTATTTTATATATGATATGTATAAATTAAATGAAACCTCATCACCAAATGTTATGCCAAGTGTAAATCCCATAGCAGTAGAACTAACCCTTGAAAGATATGCTTTGCAGGTGTCATTAAAAGGAAATCATTGATATGTGAAATTATTAAGTTTGAAACAGGTTTATCTGAAACCCCTAGGGTAAATATGGTTGAAATATTTTTCACAATAAAATCATACTGTGTTTGTAGTACATATATGTATGTAATTATTATATTGACAATGATCTTAAATATAACGTTCGTGAAAAAAACATTTTGCAGTGCTAAACACGTTGGAAATACATAACTTATGGTCTACTAAAGTGCGACGGTGTTCCGATATGGAGAACATGTATCGAAAGCAATTAAAAAGAAATAACGAGCGGAAACTCGTTCCCTTGTACAAATTACTAAAGCATGTAACGGCAATCTGCTTTTATAATGTCATTGTTGTTATTACTCATCGAACTAAACTGGCAGATAAGGTCAAGAGCTCTGTTATGATACATCGCCATTATGCACTCCTTAGGACTTGTTATTATGGCGAGATAAAATCGGTAATGAAACGTGTTTTTTACGATAAAGTTATTGTCCAGTTTGTACGTGGTGTTCACCTCTATGGGATTCTGATAAAACGAGCGTTCGTCAGTACTTATATCATGTATTACGATTTTGCATCCATCCCATATGAAAACCGAAATATAGCGGGCATATCTTATCCTTATCAAATTTTGTTACCATCTAAAACTTTAAGGGCCCTATTTTGGATGCTTTTAGATAACATTATAATTTAGTACATTCTTCGCTTCGATTTCCTTTCATATTGATAGTTTTACTCCATATTTGCCGTTTCTGCAATGTTCCTTTTTGTTTTTCTTTGTTACTCTATTTCCCTACGCGCATTCACAATTATTTTTATATACATTTTCATATATAAAATACAAAATAGGATACGGTGGCTTAAAATAGTAAAAAATGAAAAAACACCCTTACCACCTCGATGAGTGAAGAACTCCTGGATACGTATTTCGGCAACTAAGTTGCCATCCTCAGCA
>JARFOC010109146.1:0-11800 GCA_031763485.1 Osmoderma eremita | reverse complement strand
CATTACTCCTATTTTTTTATCTGCATATTTTTCATAAGAAAGTGCATATTTAGGCCAAAACATCTGCATATTTATGCCCATATTTCCACTTTTTTTTGCATATAATCCGGCCTCTAGTTATGACAAATGCAAAGAAATTTGACAGATCTATTGTAAGCAAGCCGCTATGAAGCCACCTGATTGACCAATAATAAATATGATGAAAATATGAGGCCTTGATACTACACAGTTGCCAGGTAGTTCTCTACTGCATCTGTTGGGCGATTCAACTTATAGTTGTTAGTTGTGATATTTCTATAACCTATCGTTGTTAATTCTTTCATATTCTGATCGCAGATCTCAATAATGTGAGACATTTATGATGTTTAATAACAACTTGCTAAGAACTAAGCAATCAATTTCAAAGGCATGACGGTTATGTTTGATGTTATTTGTTTTGTTTGAAAAAAAAAACCATGCCGCGTTGCCATACCAACTGGGTTTTGTGACGACACACTAATGGGGTCAATTTAATCTCGACGAAATGTGAAAACTGCCGTTGGGTAAACCGAAGGTGTGGCAAAGCACCTGGTTTATTAAACGAATTTAATTTATGTAATTTTGGGCTATTGTTACTCGCGCGGCACATAATTTGACTTGTCATTACTCCTCGATTAACGACGGACGCTGGGCTATGTGGTGTTGATAGATTAGTCCGTGGAGGACGCGAAAATTGAATAGGGAAATAACGCGGGTGTTTATTATTACTTATTAATCTGTAATCGATTGGCATTTGGCCCATTGTAAAATAGATTTCACCTGTTCGTTCGCTTATTGTATTGTCCGTACGTAGTTTAACTGGGTGTTCGATTACATTGCACCGATATTTGGCGACAGCGTGAATGAATGGAATTGCGTTTTAATTAAATAATACCGTCAGGCGTTCTCTTTTCCCGATGCGAGGATATTGGCAGCGTAATTAATCAATTAATGTGGGCTTTCAGTATTCAATATCTCTGATGGCGTAGTGAGTACATTAAGCGGTAATATCGCTCCGGAATAGTAAACGTATGAGTAAGGAATTCTTAATTTCCTCTCCGCTTGTGAATGAATAAAATTTTATCTCAGTAATGCGAAAATATGCCCGTGATAAACGAGTACATATTATGCGTGTATGTATCTGCAAATGCTTATGGCTATAGATGGCTAACGTATACAGAAGCGATTTTCTAGCTTGCTTTAATATAACTTTAGCAAAAGAGGTTTTCCTTTTTAATGCATTGTAATGTCTACGATGTCGAATGGAATATGGGTGCCGTATATTTATCTCGCCCACAACAATTTAATTGCTTCCGTAACGAAAAAATTCCTACTCCAATAAAACTCAAAAGGGAATTTTAACTGTATTCTCAATACGAATAAAATACATTCAGAAAAAAATCATTAAATCCATATCAGCGGCTAAGGTCAAGATGAGGTCCGTAGTAGCAATTGCGGCCTGTTTAACGGTCAATGATCGACTTTATGACTTTTGGATTCGTTATCAGAACAATATCCGCTGCATTAATTTATCGTTAAGATAAACAATTCATTCATATCCAGCGTATGTAAAGTGTATTCGATGCATCATCATGCGTGTAGGTAGTATCAATGAAAATTGAAACTACAAAATTTTCTTAGTTTTCCTTTCTTTTTGTTTATTAAAACGCGTTCGTTTTTTGCTACGTTGTTTAGAATTTTTTTATCCACGTCGTTGATGTAATAATTGCGTCAATGAATTGTAATAATTGAAAAACAAAAGTTGTTTATTTGTGTCTTGGGACTTTATCTTTTATTATATAGGGTTTCTATAAATTGGCGTAGAAGCTACACGTGGCGTTGGCCCTTGTTAAATTCTGAATCAAAAATCTCCACATCAAAATATTATAATACGTGAAAAATTAATTCATTATTAATGTAATTACCACTATTAGCGGGCGCGTTTCAACTTACCAAGTGTCATCAGCCCTAATAGGTGATAATTGCATTAATTTTGAAACTGGTATATATACTGTAAAGGTAGTACCTATAATATATGAAAGTTTCTGATGGAATTTCCTTGGTTAAATCGTAAGTTTGTTGCCTTTCAAGCGAATTATTTCTACATTTCGATCTAGATTGAGACCTCCCATGCATGTTTGCTATTGGCCCGTTAACATGAATATGCATTCAATGGAAGGCCTCAATCCAGACCGAAATGTAGAAATAATTCGCTTAAAAGGCAACAAGCTTACGAATTAACGGAGGAAATTTCATCAAAAACTTTCATATATTATAAGTACTGCCTTTACAGTATATACACCAGTTTCAAAATTAATGCAATTAATCACCTAGTAGTGCTGATGACACTTGGTAAGTCGAAACGCATCCGCTAATAGTGGAAATTGCATTAATAATGAGTTCATTTTTCACATATTAGATTATTTACATTGAATTCATATTCATGTTAACGGGCCAATAGCAAACATGCACCGTTGTTATTTGACATCCACAATTGAGAATAATGAAGAGTTTTTAATGTTTTTTTTTTCGTAACATTTCCTTAATTAACATGAAATAATAAATAACTAAAATAGAAATGTGTATTCAAGTCACAAAATTAAATGTGCAAAGTCTGAACCTGCATTAGCAAAACAGGCATCCATTCTTCTTTTCATATTTTACAAACACCTTTATTAATTGCTATTCTGTAATTTCTGGAATGGCTAGCGAAATAGCATTTTTCAATTCATTCAACGCATGTTACCGATTCCAATAAATTTTACTTTTTAAAAATCTAAATAAAAAGTAATCAAGAGGTGTCAAATCAGAAAAATATGTTATATTTAATAAATATTATTGTAATAAATTTCCATTAAATCATTTCGAATCATTTCAGTTGTGATCTGATCAGATCAGTTGCAACGTGTATCTTCATTCATGTTTAATTAGTAAATAGCTTTCTATATGGCTGTTAATTAAATACAACTGAGGTGACAAATTTAATTAGAATGGTCGTCATTAAGCTTTTTTACCTAACATTTGAGACCATAGATAGCGCTAGAATCGACACGGTCGCTACGATTCCTATCTACCTTACCTCTATAATTTTTGTGCTGGTATCAGGTGAATAAACTTAAACAGAGTGTACCTTTAACTCATTCTAAAATAAAAATATGGATTTGGAAGAGATTTAAATTTGTTTTATGAGCCCTGGTTTCTTTTTATTTATTCTTTTTTATAAAGATACATAAAGTAAGTTAAATAAACAGGTGTCCAAACAAACTTGAAGTTTATTCATTCAGGGCATCTCACACAAAACTTTTAATTTCTGGTAAAATCCACCAATTTCTTCAATGTTAAATTCAATCGAAAGAGTTCACTTATATTCTTTGTAATGTAACTTTAATTATTAGGGCTCACAAATTTCAGACAATTAGTAGGCACAACACGTAGCGGTGCGAATGTGGGCTCAACCAACTATAATCACATTAGTGTTTCGCTTGATGCCATGAGTGTTTGTCTCTCGGAATAATTTGTTTTCTGTTGACTAGGGGACAATATATAATATTTAAAAAAAAGTCAAAATGTTCATTTATAATGAAGTTTATTGGTAAAAGTTACTTGTCATTTTATCAAATAAATTATATTACAAATACTGAGCAAAAAAGGTGAATTATTTAATTAATAAATACTTTTATAAAATTGAAAGGGGGGTAAAAAACTTTACTAATTAATTAGTGAAATATGGAGTTTGGCTACAGTTCTATGAAATATATGTTCAATTCATGAATCAACTATTAAAATAGTAAATAATGTGAACTTAAGACCAAATTAAGAACAGAAAAAGTTTAGCCTTACGGATAAATTAGTCCTTGTTCACAAAGAGTTACGATTTTTGATATTGTTTCTATGCTCTAGTTACGGGGTCATCTTTACAGTTTCAAGAACTATATGATTATGTTCCCCGAACATGAATAGAATGCTCTCTGCTTTAAATCGGTAAAGTAGTACACCTCAAAGTACTAGAATATCTTTTTTTTTAATTTGTGCAGCCAGCTACGCCTGCGTTGATAAGTTTTGTGCAATTAATAATTATTTTTTGAGACAAAGACCATGAATGCGCTTTTGTTCATAGCCGGTAGATATTAAAGAAAGTATGGCAGAGATTATCAATTTATATTACAGGCGTATATGAAAAATTAAGGGATCTAATATACCAAACTAAGGATTAACTAACATACTAAACAACATTCATTTATAAATGATAGTATACTAAAGTGTAAACTTTATCTACTTTTTTATTTTGTAATATACAATAAATATTTGGCATTTCTATTTTCTTACAACAAACATATGTATATGTCGCGCATAATACAGAGTATACATAGCTATTATTGAAAGAGTATAAGAGATAGTATCAATAATAATAAAAGACTTTTATAATAAAGCTATATTTTTCCTCCTAATTAAAATGTGTTACCAAAACATGAAATTTCCAAAGGAATATTAAAGTATCTATTAGATACAATTTATCAATCTTTCAACAGCAAATAGAGATAAAAATATATCCTCCTGTCTTGAAATGTGTTATTCATTTGAAGTTTTTACTAGTAGTTTTTATCTGCGGCCAATCTTTAGATTTCTTAGAGAGCCCAGGAAGAAATTCAAATGCAATTTTTCATTATTTAAAGTAGATTCATTCCCCACTAGCCTCAGCCGCCAGGCGCTAGCAGGGTGTATGTATCTTTTCTCTCCCTCGACTGCTCGAATAGTTCTTTCTCAAAGTGTACCACCAACATATACTGGAACCACATAACTCTCATGACTAACAAATACGTGCATATGTAATATAATTCACAAAAACGTATTAAACACCTACTAATACAAAAACTATTTTAATTATAGAATGTTACTCACTTTATCTCTTCCATACACGATATCAAACTCACACATGCATTGTACACGTATATGTAAGTAAGTATACACCAAACGTGAACTTTGAATCCAGATCAGAGGAATAAAAAAAGATGAAGCATTTCACCTAGTGTATTAAAAACTTTGTAATTGGCTCCAAGTAAATTTATAGCCACTCTATATTGCATCTATTTTTATTGAGGCGTCGCAATTCCGGCGACATGAAATAATGAATGAAAAAATATATAAAAAACATGGCATATTAAAAGTTATAAAGAAAAACTTAGGGCTCTCTATTATTTGCTCCCAGAAAGAAAACAGGCATAAGGCGTATAAACCGCAATTTGATATGTATTATACGAATCTCTCTCTCTCTTTCGAGGCCATTGACTCCCAATCTTACACAACCTTATCAATGTCAAGAGAGTGAGAGTAATTAGGTGTTTTGACGTTAAACATGCTTGATAATCTTTAGTTTTTTTATTGTAATTACAAAAAACGCGTTCGCGTTTACAAAGTGACGGCAACGCTGCAATTACTTTTGTTCCTCTTGACGTAAATCTAGTAGGCCCACAAGCCTATAGATTTATTTGAAAATATCAGATACATGCATACCGTCGGTCACAGAAGTGGAAATGCTTTTTTAATAATGAAATATCTTAATTCAAACTTGCAGTTACAACAATATATAAGCACCAAACATTTTTATAAGTATACCTTTTAAAGGAAGTATCGCTCTTAGGGACTAAATCCGTCCTTTCTATGTCCTCAGTTTCTCTTTGAATGGCTGCTTGTAATTTATCAAGGATGTGTAAACGATTCTTATAAATTCTGCTTTTCAAATAACCAAATAAATAAAAATCCAATGGTGTTAAATCTGGAGATCTGGGTGGCCATCGACGACTACTAATTAGTCTATCGTCATAAAAATCATCAAAGTTTCGCGAGCTGTATCTTGTTGAAAATATCCTTCACTAATTTCGTCATAGTGTAGCTGGTCAATAAATGGCTGTAGCAAATCATTGCGGTATCTCTCTGCATTTATGGTGTTATGAAAAAATATTGGTCCAATAATACGTCGTCTTGATAACTCGATCCGAACACCAATGTTTATCGAATGTAAACTGCTTCCCACAAAACTATGAGGATTTTCTGCTGACCATGTCCTTTAATTTTGGCTAATCACATAGCTAGATAGTTGAAACCGCGCGTCGTCAGACATAAGGGGATTAGATTTAGCACATCGTCTTTATTTAAAATATCTATGAAGCATTGGCAATATTGTAATGGTGCTTCATGATCCCTAGGATACAATTACTGGGCTACGGCCAATTTATGTGGATGTATGCGTAGATTTTTCTTCAGAGCTTTCGGATAACACCTAATAGATGTATTTGTTTTACAACATTTAATTAATATAAATCTCATTGAGTGAATGGTGGAAATAGCTCGGTATTCGATTTCCTGAACTGAACTTCTCTGCCCTACGTTTTCACAGTAAGAAGAATTGCAAGAACTGTGGACTGATATCACTAACATCGTTAACCAAGTTCCAGTGATACCAGCCCACAGTCCTTGCAATTCTTTCACGAAGTTCCGAATAACGAAATTATATCTAACATACACGTTTTACTAATGTGTACATCTATCTCTATCTTTTTCTGACTACACTTATCCCCATATTCAAGAAAGCCGGCCTGACAAGCAGGTAGTTGTTTGCTTATTTTGCATGCTCAGACAGTTCCTCTCTGACACAAGCCGAAATTAAAAAAAGATTTGTTGATGTTAGTACCGATAGAACCGCAATGCTTTGTTTGGAGTTTTGATTAATTTGTTAAAACCTTGTAATTTTCAAAAAAAAATGATTCCTCAGTGTCATGGCTGGTGAACTGAATGGACTACAAGCAAAAATAAAATCAATTGCGCCTAACGCACTTTTTACACACTGTTGTGTCCACAGGCTAAACCTCGTCTTAAAACAGGGTACTCGTACTATTAAACAATGTAGAATATTTTTTGCTACCCTGACTGGCATTTCATCTTTTTTTCATCATTCCGCCAAGCGTACGGCAGTATTAAATCAAATAATCGGCAAAAGGATACCTCGAGCTGCTGAAACTCGTTGGTACACGCCATGGAAAATTTTGAATTTAGTAGCCGAAGAGTAGGATAATTTAATTTTAATATTACAAACTATTGTGGGGGACCCTGATTCGGGATCGGAATCCATTAATGCGGCAAAAGGTTTTCTCAAGCAATTTAATTATTTTGAATTTGCAATTTTGATGTAGGTTAGGTATAGGATACGGTGGCTTAGTCAAGCGTAGCACCCCGAGAACCAACTAAGAACAGGTTTGTTGTCGGGGTGCTACGCTTGACATTACAATTTTTGCTTTGTGGTTTTTTTCTGCTGAGGATGCCAACTTAGTTGCCGAAATGCGTATTCAGAGTTCTTTACTCAACAAGGTGGTAAGGGGAATTTATTAACTTAAATTTGCAATTTTGACTTTCATATATGGTGAAATTTTTGCTTGCACCGATCTTTTATTCCAAATTTTGCAAAAGAAATGTTTAAATATTAAATATTGTTCAGAACAAATAAATATTGCATCCTTGCCTATAAAAAACTTCAGAAACGAAATATAATTTTCAGTGATTTTTAACATCTGCAAAAACTTAACTTAAGACGAGGGGTACCATTGCTCTTGTTGATTCTTCAAAGTATTCTGAGCTACTAAATACTAAAAATTTTCCCAAGAAAGCATTCAATTGCTTATTTGAAGAATATCCCAACATATTTGATAAAGACAGGTTGATTAACGAACTTTAAATTTTGTATTGGGATGAACAGTTTCGTAATATGGATGTAGATAAAACTTTGAAACTAAATTATGCAGAATATAAAGACATTTTTCGGGAAGTTGCAAGCTTTTCAGTTTAATTTTGCCTATTCCTGCCACAAATGTATCAGTTGAAAGAAATTTTTCTTGTCTAAATTGTATAAAGACGTGTCTTAGAAATACAATATCTGACGACAGACTCAATAGGTTAGCTAAATTATCAATAGAAAAAGAATTAATATCTAATTTTATCAAAGAAAGAAGATTTCTGCCAATAGCCGGCACGTACGTTCAGAAAATGAAGTATATAACAAATATATTGAAAAAAAATATAAAAATACACCTCTGAGATCACACAACACGTCTGATTGTATAGTTCCAAGCATTCCTCGCGTACAGACAGCTGTTTCGGACTCACCTAGTCCTCATCAGTGCACTTCGGAGGATGCCTGTCGCTCGTTCAATATTCCGTATCGTTAACCGAACGTTAGCACATGTCTTTAAGGAAAATCCCAGAGATATCAAACGCCCAGCCGCGGATTCATGGAATAATCCCAAAAGTGGTAACTAAGTTACCAGTCAGCTGAGATCCGTGTTAGCGTGTGATCTTATCGGCGTCGAATAACTAAATAAATCAAACAAAGAAGATTTTTGCCAATAGCCGGAGGTATATTTATATATTTTTTTAAATATACTTTTTATATACTTCATTTTTTAAGATTGTTGGTTAAGAATTATTACTGCTAAATCTCAAAAAGTTTTCTGCCAATATCTGACACTTAAGGTAGAATCTAAGTATATAAATATATTAAAATTGTATAAATATACTTTTTATACCACACAACACATCTGATTATATAGCAAGCTTTCGATTTATTTTAATCTACGGTTGTACGCTATAGTGAGAATCAAGCATATAGCAACTCGTGGAGCTGCGAGGTCTGCAAACTTCGCTTATTTACACTACGTACTTGGTCATGGAATACTCTTGTGGGGATTGTCTGCGGAGGCACTGAGGATTTTCACATTGCAAAAAGAGCTATCAGAATCCTGTGCGGCCTGGAACGAACCGAGAGCTGTCGAAGCTACTTTAGAAGAGAAAAGATACTCACCCTGCCACATTTTGGCAGCAGTGACCCACGTGCACAACATAACAACATAAGAATCCCGTACCATAGGCTGCTCTGGTCCCAAAAGTCGATCAAATACTGGTACAGACAATGTTAATCGATAAGGAGTTCTACACCCTGGAGGAGTGCCACTTCTAGTGGTTCTCTGTTTATATTGGTCTTAACCATTTTTACACTTACATTTATAGACTTACGTTTATATTCACTTAGATATATATTTACGCATTGGATATTATACATCTGTTATGTTGCTTGTCGGTATTGTTAGTCTGGATAGGGTGGTGTGTCATATACTTTCAACTTAATCGTTATACTTGTATCTGTTTATTAACTTTAATTTATTTCACTGACTATTGTACTTAACATGTTAAAATTAGGACAAATTCTGTAATTGTGATATTACAAATACATATTATTATTATTATTGGAGGTTTTTGGAAATTTTCTTCTCTTCGCATCACAGTAAGCATTGAATCATCGTGTTTGGTGGATAGCATTAGTACCATTCTTCTATCTCCCCACTTCAAAATCGTGACACCTGTACTATTTTGCTTGATGAGAGCTTTGTTAGTTTGTAGTTTGCTTCCCGTAACTTCCGCCGCATTGTTGTTCGTAAGGTGCCACCTACACGTTTGTTTCATTTTTGAAGCTCGTGTGGCAAAGACACACGTCACATTCATCACTACTACTCTAATCTTCGGATTCTTCATCATACTCCGACGTACTTGCACTAAAAGGTTCATCTTCACCGTACAAATTTACTTTATCCCAAAATACTTATCAATATGGTGGTTTGAAATAGTAAAAAATAAAAACAAAAATACCCTAACCACCTTGATGAGTGAAGAACTCCAAATACTATTTCGACAAGTTTCTGTCCTCAGCAGAATCTACGAAGGAAAGAAATGTTAGACGTAGCACTCCGGGAGATATGCACCACACAGAATAAACAGAATAACAATATAACACTGTAGTGTTATACACTAAGTGTTATATACTGAAGTGTTATACATTGAGTATTATACTGAAGTGTTATACACTGACAATGAGTGTTATTCAAGTGATGTTTTGTGTGGTTCATATCTTTTCGAGTGCTATGTCTAACATTATTTTTCTTTGTAGATTCTGCTGAGGATGGCAACTTGGTTGTCGAAATACGTATTTCACTCATCACTTAACACATTGCTTATGAATGCACTCGTTCTTGCTCATACGACATATTCATTGGAAAATAATTTTTACACACACAAATATTATTACAGCTTGTGATTCTCAGATGCGACACGTAACATATTGTTATTCGCCGCCCACTCCTAGAGCCTCTGCATGTTCTGACAGGAATTATTATATAAGAGATGCCCAGGACTGTCATAAGTAAGATATGTAAACTTTAAAATAATTATATCGAACTGCAATAACAGATTTTTACAAATGGCTTAGAAAATTGCAAATGTATTTAATTTTATTTGGGTTTGGGATATACAAAACTTACAAATTAAAGTGAATTGAGTTTCGACTAAAAATGATTCCCGTAATTGGAAATTTGGTAAATATCCGAAAAAAAAAATACCCACGGATAGTTGTGATGGCTCCGGCGACACGACTCGTAGTATTAACAAACACGTTTTCAACAACTAATTACAAATACAGAAAGGAGAAGATGAGATGAAGAAAAAAATCAGAGAAACGACCAGTAAATAATTATATATGATCTTTTTAACGCTTTCGATAATGGGAAACGTTACTATGTAACTTGAATGACGTGGATTTGAGTGATAATTTCGGGCGGCGCGGTGTGCCCGTAATGAGAGTGTGTGAAAATTTCGTGTGTCCGATTGTGTAAGAAAATTAATTAAACTACGTTAATGACATATTACATTATTCGCTGGCAGTTTTAAGAAACGGTAATAAATATTACAACACACGAGGTATGCGTTCGCTTAAATGAACCTGTTTAATACTTGTGTACTGGTGTTGTATGTGATTTTAAATAAATTAATTCGATAGGTGTATGCGGAGAAACATGGCTCTTGCACAATATATATATACAACCAGTTACTTTTTTCGTTAAGTGTAAATTGCTTGTAAATTAAATTAATTCAGGCAATAACAGCAATCAGAGAAAAGTATTAATCAGCGGCATCCTAACAGGTGTAGTGATTTAAATTAAAATAATGATATAAAAATGGGCAACCATACAGGAGAATTACTTGAACTGAAAGCTTCATATAAATTCTAATAAATAAATATGTAATATCAACATTACTAGAGACGGATATTTAGTGACATTGTTAATTGTAATTTAAATCAAAACATGGATATCTATATATTAGGGAGACTTGGTCTATTGTTAATGATCTGAGAAATAAAACTCGCACCTCAGAACCAGAGTGCCCTGATCCAAATGAACTTAACCATTATTTCGTTAATGTTGCCAAAAAATGAATCTCAGATATACCTCCAGGAAATGACCCTCTCTCCTACCTTCCGGCCACCAATATGAATTCCTCCAGCATCTTTTAAGACCTATAAGTAACCTAGGACTACTACAAACAATAAAGGAGATTAAGAGTAAATCAACATCCAGCACTGACGGTCTTTCCATTACTATTATTCGGAGCCTTCCGGTTGATGCCATCGATTCCCTAGTTGCTCTAATAAACGACTCATTCTTGAAAGGTATTTTTCCTCAATGGCTTAAAACAGCTATTATCATCCCTCTTCATAAAGACGGTGATAAGGATGATCTTAATAATTATCGCCCAATTGCCCTACTCCTAGTTTTATCAAAAATTATTGAGATTAATAAAAAAAACAGCTGACCTAAAAAAAAGAAGCCTGACCAATTCAGGTACAGCCGATGCTTTGTTCTCGGTCTTCAATGAAGTCTTTACTAATATAAATAACAAGCACTTT
>JARFOC010109115.1:0-11803 GCA_031763485.1 Osmoderma eremita | reverse complement strand
TCGTAGTTTCTGCTGAGGATGGCAACTTAGTTGCCGAAATACGTATTCAGGAGTTCTTCACTCATCGAGGTGGTAAGAGTATTTTTTATTTTTTACTATTCGATTTTAAGGTTTCATAAAATTTCTTGCAAAAAATTTTTGTCATTTAATTCAAATAGAGTTACTTGGTATTGCTATGTCATCTGTCTGGTTCGATTAATCGTCCGTTTTACTAAGGCCCAAATCCTATTGTAGAGAGGATGGCCTCCTAGTAAAAATTAAGTTCAGGCCCTTAAGGTAGCTCGGAATCTTGTTCAATGAGGGCTTCTTCAGGTCACCTAGAGAAGTACCTGGATTCTCGAAGATTGAGCGCCTAACTGTGGTAGCTCCAAGGCAGTGGCACATAACATGCTCTACTGTTTCTTCGTCCTCCATACACAGTCGGTATTCCGTTTTTTCGGATAACCCGATTACGTGTAGGTTCATTCTGAGTCTGCAGTGACATGTAAAACAAAAGCGCCCTAGCATTGCATATTCTATCGACGCACGAGCTGACCGAAATAGGTCTATAGTTTTTTCTGACATCTGCCTTTTTAAGTAATGAAAGAACTATTGAAACACTTAGACAAAATGGGAATACTCCTTCTGGAAAGGAATTATTGTTCATATAAGTGATGGGCTTAATGGGAAAGTGTTTAACGTCTTTAAAAAATTCAGTTGAAACGCCATAAATCCCCGTAGAATCCGTTAAGTCCACGAAATAGTGACACCACTTCAGATTGTATAAAAGAATATAATATGGATACAATGAGGATTACGCTCCATGTGATTATTTGTAAATAATGAGTTTTGAATATTACTGTTGAAACTACTATGAATTACCGATTTCTGTTAGTGAGGTGATCATTCTGTTTTCATTTTTAATGTAAGAAAATTTTTGTAATTTTATTGAGTTGTTCATCAAATTATTACCACTACTTCAAGTTTCTTTAGTTTTGTTATATGCTCGTACAACCGTTATATTGTAGTAGGTTTGTTTGATAATTTGAACTAAGTTTTGGTGCACATGCTTGTCTAGTTTGTGTTTCTTTCAGAATGGAAATTTTTGTAGTAGATATAATTTTGTGGTGGAGAGATTTAAATGGGCGTGTGCTTTTCTTAAATATAAAACAGAATTAATGATAGTGAAAGTGTTTTCGTAAGCATTTCGTTACAAAAAAAATACCAAACATCTTAGAAAATATATGATCATCTATGATATAAGAATGTATATTTTACTTGTCAATTGATGAAAAGTTAATTATAGCATTTAGGAGTAGCATACCCTTGAACACATTCTAGAATAAATTCTATGTGCACATGTAGACGTATTAGTTTAAAAGCATTTACGCAAGCCTACAAAATAAAATATAGTAACTTGCAAGGAAATACAACATTTAATTATCATAAATTTATTCAGAGAATATCTTGTAGGTAGATCATTAAGTTATTTGATTGGTATTTGATGTACAGGAAATTAATAGTCCAATTAGTAGTGTGTGAAATGCAGATAATGTTTTATTGAATTTAACAGCATAATTTCTTAAAAATCCTTATATACAGTGGGAGACTAAAGTTTAAATACACCACACAAACATAACTTAAACAGAAAATGAAGCATTTTAACACAAATGTGAGTATGCAGTTTATTTACAATTCAAGAACAAACAGTAACGAAAACTAAACAAAATTTTTTGTCGCATAGATAAAAGTACATTCTCACAAAAATACGCTGGACAAAAGTTTCAATACAAATCAAAAGACATTTGTGTTGCAGTGGTTTCCGGGTTTTTTTCGAAAAATGTACCGTTCTATTTGCTGAATTACTTACGCATTTTTATTTAGAATTAATTCTGATTTCAATCAATGTCGGTCGACTTAAAAACAAAATAATGGGCAAAAGAAAGCAAGTAGAGTGCAACTTTAATAATTAAATATTTTCAAAAAGGCAAATCCTACCGAAATATAGGCAAAGTCTTGAATTTGTCATGCGCAAGTGTGCAAAATATTATAAGAAAATATAAAACTTACAATACAGTGGGAAATAAACCCAGAACTGGACGACCCAAGAAACTTTCTCGCCGAGATGTTAGCCTTATCCTAAAGAAAGTGAACAAAAATCCGGGAATAACTGCCGGTTAGTTAGCCGGTAGTATTGCTGCAGTGTTGAGCAAATATGGTCACCCGAAAACTGTACAAAGAGCTTTACAGGATAAGAGCTACCGAAGAACGCAAGAAACCTCTTATTTCTGAAAAAATCGGCGGCTTCGTCTAGATTTTGCAAACAAATACAAGGATATGGGTGTGGGCTTTTGGAGAAGAGTCCTATTTACAGATGAATCTAAATTTAATATTTTTGGCAGCGATGGTCGCGAAAAAATTTAGCGCACGCGCGGCGTAGCACTTCAAGCCAAAAATTTTATACCTGCCATTAAGTGGTGGCGGTAGTGTGATGGTTTGGGGGGCAATTGGAGCAGCTGGAGTAGTATCTTTTATCGATGGTATAATGGACATTTGCAGCCTTACTAGTGCATTATTGGCTTTTTTATGAGCTCATCCTAGAAAATATAAACAAACGAAATATTCCCCTTGCCATTTTGTGTAATCTTAGCAAAGCTATTGATTGTGTGAACATTTCTTATTATTAGAGAAGTTACACGAATACGGAATAGACGCAGTGCTGCTGAGTGCATACACTCATATTTGGAAGGGCGGATACAATATGTTTCTACTGCGCATTTTTCGAACAATAGACTGAGGCAATACAAGTCTAGCTGTGTACCAGTTCCTCATGGGGTTCCTCAAGGATCTCTGTTGGACCCACTGCTGCTCAATCTGTACATGAATGACATATATAACTTTGTGGAAGATTTTCTACTTTATATATACGCAGATGACGCCACTATACTTGTTTCTGGTGGTGACTCTTATCAGCTTGAAACTGCAGGTAACGCAGCAATTGATCGTGTCCAGCAGTTGTTTTGCTCAAATAAATCATGCTTGAACGACAAAAAAACTAATTCTCTATTATTTCACACTGTTCAGCGTACCGAAAATATTACTTGTAGCCTTCATGTTGGTACTACACATTTGCAGCAACTGCACATTGCTGGGTTCTTAGGGGTCATAGTGCAGGAGAATCTGTTCTGGAATGAACACTGCGACTATCTTACGAATCTCTTGCATCAAGAAGCTTACCTATTCCGTACCTTAAAATCTAGTTTGTCTTTGGAAACCCTTGTTTCCGTTTATTAATCTGAAATTCCGACTCGGCTTAAATGCGGAGTTCTTCTTTGGGGAACTTCTTCTGCATCAAAAAATGTTTTTATAGCTCAAAAGCAAGTTATCAGAGCCGTCAGTGGCATAAAGCTGAGAGATTCATGCAAACTTATTTTTATCCCATATGAGTTCTTAACTCTACCTTCTCTTTATACTTTGGAAGCTCTCTGCCATGTACATAAAAACAAAGATCAGTACTTGAAACATATTTAGATGTTTATGCTAGGGGTCTACAATATTTAGGCAGAAGACTTTACAACAAATTGCCATCTTATTTTAAGGAATGCATTAATTTTAAACAAACGGACAAGAAATTTTTAATTAGTTAATGTTACTGTTCCGTTGACGAATGTTTCCTTTGATCCGGTAATTATACCAGTTAGAATGACAAATACATTAGTATTTGTCGTTCTAACTGCTCGTTTCTGCATTCGTGTATTATTATTTTACTTATTTAAGTTTATGTTTAAGTCTAAGTTTATTTAGGTTTTCCTTTGTTTTAGGTTTAAGTTTGCTTCTTTACAGACGCCTTAGTTTATTTTTGTCTATTGCACTCTATCTTGACTGATTCTATTGTCTTCGACATCTTTGAATCAATAGCTGTTACTTACTTACTTCTGTGAGTAGCTTGGGTCTGGGAAGAAATTGAATATTCCAACGAGACAGCGACCCCAAGCATACCGCACTTTTGGTGAAGGATTGGTTACTGTATTATGCTTCACGTCAGCTCTGTAGTCTTCCCAATCACCAGACTTAAACCCAGTTGAACATATTCGGGAATTATTGGTGCGAAAAATTGATCGTGCAACTTCAAGAAGCAAAGAATCCCTTAAAGAAGCTCTAACAAAGGCCTGGTCAGAAATCACAATATCCGAAACAGAAAATTTAGTTTTATTTGTGCCACGTCGTCCAAGGGCACTCATTAAAGCTCGGGGCGAACCTACCAAATATTAATTTAAGTTCACGTTTTTCAATATGACTAAAATTATCCAGACTAGATATATCTTTTGATTTGTATTTAAACTTTTGTCCAGCGTATTTTGCTAAATTTTCAGCGGATTTACGTTATCTATGCGACAAAAAAGATTTGTTTAATTTTCGTTACTGTTTATTCTTGAGCTATAAATAAACTGCATACTTACATTTATGTTAAAATGCTTTATTGTCTTTTTAAGTGATGTTCGTGTAGTGTATTTAAACTTTAGTCTCTCACTGTACATACGTATATACAATGTATTGTAAGATGAATAGTATTTTCTAGCAGGTTCTACGAAGAAAGCAGGTTGTTTAGATATGGGCGTGTCCCGTCACTCGTGCAAGTACAGAGCGCGGTATACATATGAGAGAACATTCGCTTCTCGTACGGATACCAAATTCATCCACGTGTTTTTCTTTTCCTCTTAATTTCACTTTTCAAGGACAACATAAAAATGAAGCTTAACAAGGTCAACTGGATCGGGCGATTGGCGCCTAATAATGGGATTATCAATAATGTTCTGACAGTAGATTCGTCTTGGAATGCACGCATTAGAACCATGAAAAAGTCTAATTTAACTGTTTTAATGTAAGTACGTTCCTTACATTAATACAAAACACTAAAAAGCGCCAATCATTTGCTAACAATAATAATACCAGAAAAGTATCAGTAAAGCAATCCAAATTAAACAGTTCCCAACATAATATCAAAAGAAAGACACACTCCCGCCCAAAAGAAATACTTACATTACATACATGTAAGCGCATTTAACATACGTATAAATAAATTTAAAGTACATATAGTATAAATAGTGCAAGTGCTAGTACATTATTCTATAAAGAAAACTTTATTCACCTTAAGAATGAAGTAGTGAGCGCTGTGATCTGCCTACGTATCAAGTATAGGGACTTTATTTACCGAACAGATGGAGTATAAAAAGTGCGTGATCAATGCGTAAGACGAAAACTAAGCTTTCTATTGGTTGGTAAGAACTCCCGAAAAGTCCATTGCAAACAATGTAAATTAAAAAATTGTATTAAAAGGCTCCCTTTAAAATTCAAGAAGCTATTATTCGAAGGATGCTATAGTCTATTGAAATAAGGGTGACAATAGCATAATAAGTTCTAAGATTACATTTCTGTTTCTTGCTAAAAACAAACATAACAATTGCACTGTTAAAATAGGACAGAAAGATAATAATTTATTTTTATTTATTTATTTATATCCAAAAGGTCAAGTGACCTAGTATAGGACACATAATATAATAAGCGCAGGCGATATAATATAATTACAAATTAAAGTTGCATTATAAGTGGATTTTGTAATCTTTAGCTAAAGATAAACAAACAATTGAACCAGTCTGTTGAAGTTAATATACTATGCTCTCCTTACTGTTTCCTATTCGCAGCAAAACTGTAGCTGGCGCTCGAGATAAGATTTTTGTTCTTGTTGTATTAAGCCGCAAGTTGATTTCAGTTCTTGTGCTAATGCGTGGTACATAAAGCTTTAGTCGGTCTAAAAGAAATATACAATCAACATTATTATTCAACAATTTCACCAGAAATTCTTGACAGACTGAATTTCTTCTCGATGTTAATGAAGGCATATTGTGACGCTCCAAGAGCTGTGCCTGTGAAGTACCTCTCTCCGGATAATGCCCATCCAGCTTGAAGTTTAGGTATTTCAGAAATTTTCGTTGTATCCGAGCTAGTTGTAAGCAATCACAAGCATAGATCAGGTACGATACCAGAGCAGCGTACTCCAAATTGCTCGCTACGTATGCGCAATAGAGACATTTAATTAGGCTGATGTCTGAGAAGTAGCGAGATACGCACAGCAGGAACCCCAAAGAGCTTAATGTGTTTTCACATAGATTATCATGTGTAACTTGCAGTTCAGCTGATTACCAAAAGTTATTCCGAGGTCCTTAACTTCCGTTTTCTTTGATAGAGAGATACCATCCATGGCTTAAGCCGAGTCAATTGGAGAAGTAGCACAGCTGTAAGACATTGTACAGCATTTAGCAACATTCATTTTCAACCTGTGTTTGATGCATCAGCTAACTAAAGTATCCAAATTTGACTGCAAATTACACACATCAGACCAAGAAGAGATCTCAGCAAATATCTTGATGTCATCTTCGTATGGAATTGGACAAGGAAGCTCATGAAGCAATTCATAAATAAAGATATTAAACAAATTCCTCTAAGTGGTAACTGTTGTAGAACACATAGCATCGCCAATCGCTAAGGTAATATTTGATTAAGTTAGTAGTGAATGGAACATAACCGAATGAAGCCATTTTGGAAATTAATGAGTTATGGCCGATTGTGTCAAAAGCCTTTGTCAAGTCTGTGTATATGACATCTACCAGTCCACGTCTGTCCATCACTTCACTGATAAACTGCGTAAAGGAAGCTAAATTAGTGACTGTTGAACGTCCGGACGTTCTTAGACATTTCGAAAGTTAGAGAGGATGGAAATAGGGCGATAGTTGGAAACTAACGTGGGATCACCTCTTTTAAGTACTGGACAGATTTTGGTTTTCCTCCATCGCGAGGGGTTCATTACAGTTCGAATGGAAAGATTAATGATGTACAATAACAATAAATTAAATTCATTAATTTAAAATGTATTGCATACCAAGGATGCGCAATGTTACGCAACATAACCTCTTTATTCCTCTGCGACGTCGTGTATTTATTCATTTGGTGCAGGATGCATGATCATCACGTGATCACTTCATCTGTTCGGTGAACAAAGAATAAACTGTACAGGTTACCCGATGCAAGTAATTTTGGTGGTAAGGGGTTAGACACGAAAGGGGAAGTATATCACGTAGTATATTGGGCAAACGAGGCGACCAATTTTAGCACGTTTTAAAGAGCACATTGCTCATTTCGAAGGTGGTAGACCAGAAAAATCTAGTGTTGCCCAGGATATTACAGAAACACATCATGGCATGTCAACGAACAGTTTTGGGTTGGTGAGGCGAGTCCTTGATTTTGGGGAGTTGGATGGTAGCGAGAGTGTGTTTTGTAAGATTGGCAACAAGCCGTTGGTTCTGACAAGGGACCCACATCCCGCATTCTGGTTTCTGCGGGGTCCTGGAATGGGTTGTATGGCAAATGTGAACAGGTTCGTAGCGAGTGTGGTATTCATGGATGTGGTGATTTGGAGCTTCATGTTTGCCGGTAGTATGCTGACTGCATCGTTATGTTCTTGTTCGTGGTATAGAGTTAGTTGCTTGTCTTCCGTTATGGCGGTTTCTACTCATTGTAATTAATTTGACCTGTTGTGTTAGATAATATTATTATTAAGTGGATGGTTACGGTTCAGTGAGGGTGACAAAGTACGCTTAATGAATCGGAACGATTTTGTAGTATATATAGACATAGATTGCGAGCCGGAAGATAGTGTTATTCAAGTGGTGTTCTGTGTGGGGCATATCACCCAGAGTGCTACGTCTAACATTATCTTCCTTCGTAGATTCTGCTGAGGATAGTAACTTGGTTGCCGAAATGCGCATCTGGAGTTCTTTACTTATGAAGGTGGTGAGGAATTTTTTATTTTTATTTTTACTATCACATGTATACGTAGACTAATACACCACAACAACGGGTTTACAGAGTTTACACTTTTACAGCTGGAATTTTTGCGGAAATGTACAACTTTATGTATGTATGGATAAATCTATTAATAACAATACACTTGTTTACTACTATCTAGTTGCAATAATCAATGTTCACCCTTTTTATGTTTCTTTTGCCGCTTAGGGCAGCTACATTTAAAACCGTTTTAATAATAGTTCATTTATTTTTATGTGTTAATGGTAGTATTTAGCATTTAATTAACATACGCTTTCAGTCATGGGATTCTCTCGATTCCCTATCTTTTATAGCTTTACATGTTTTATACAAATATTAATAGGTATAGTAAATTGAAACATCAGCTTTTTCTCAGTAAAGCTTTTTCTCGTTTAAACTATGCGATTCTGCATGAAATGGAAGATACTTACAAACAGTTCATTAAGAAATGGACAGAAAAGAACAGAAAAAAAGAATTTATAGAACGCAATACCGAAAACGACGACAGAAGCTTACACAGAAAAATTGCGCTCAAAGGGAATGAAGCTCTGTTTAATTTTGACGCCGAGTTTTCAAAACCGTATGATTGTAAAAAAAATGTATCCGTGGAGACAGACGGAGAGTTGCAATTACATTTTCCTACTTTCCATTACTTACACTTCGCAAATCCTTTTATACTATTCTGTACTCCTTTTCAAAATATCGATAATTGTAATTACGGAAAGAAAATATGTATCTATAAAAATAAATGTAAAACCGTTCAAGTTATTAAATGCGATTGCGATGTGAAATTTACAGAAGCTGCGGTATCAAGCAAAAGAAAGAAAAGAAAAGAAGAGAAGAGAACTATAATGAAGCTACACTAAACTAGCTCTTTAGGGTGGTATTCGATTATTGTGTATAGTGTGACTTTAGCTATTCCTTCTTCTTTTATATTTCTTAGACGTCGGCGACGTTGGCACCGATTACATCGGCTGCATCACGGAAGAATTGAAACGAAGTTTCTTGTGGTTAAATAGCGAAATTAAATAGGTTTTGTAAGTTAGTGTCTCTGATTTGGGAGCTGAGGAGCGTAGGTGGAAGTGAAGTTTAGTTAGAGAGGAAGCTGAGCTAAATAGCTTAAGTGTTTTAAAGTCTTTAAACATAGTCCTACAGCCCAGCAGTATTGTTCGCTGGTAAACAGAAAAAAAACAATCGGGCGTGTAAAAACAACTGCGAAAGCAAACAAGTGCTTGGGTAAATAAACTTTTTAATATATACAGGTTGGTGTAAGCGTTGGAGTTACCCGTGATTCGTTAATCTTCTTAGGTACATTTTATTGATAGTAGGTTACCCTTCGAGGAGTTGATCCTTGCGATTTCCGCAGGCATCAACACAGTGAAATGGATTCGAGTGACTTTTCGGATGGGGAAGATAAAAGGAAAAGGGAGGAAGAACTAGATGATGGAGACATTTTTAAGAGAAGCAAGAAAATAGTCCACTTCCCTAGGGAAAAAGGTATGGAAAAAAGTAGTAAGATAAATAAATTAATGATTATGTACATGGAGAATATGGGTATGATGGAGGATCTACTCGGGGAAGTAAAGGAGATAAGGTAGGACCAAAAACAATATAGGGAGGATATAGAAGAATTAAGGAAAGAAAACAGAATGCTGAAAAAAAGAAAATATGAGAATGAAAAAACAAATAAAAATGGTAAAAGAAGAATTAGAGGACGTAAACAAAACAAAACTAAAAATAAATTCGTAATACAGGGATCTAACAATTGATACAGATGAGGAGCAGACACTGGAAGTGGCGGTAAGTAATTATACGCAGCAACGGCTAAATTTGACAGTAAGGAGCGCAGAGAAATTAGGCGACAACGCATGCCTTGTCGAAGTTAAAAATTATAGAGAAAAAATGCAAATCATGCAAAATAAGAGCAAGCCGAAGAACATGGAAGAAGCCAGAGTATTTATAAACAACTACGATACGAAAAGTGACAGGGAAATAGAGAAAGTGCTAAGGATAATAACGAGGGTACGGAGGATAAACGGATGTCTGGTAAAAAAAAGGATAAAATAAATTTATTATAAACGGAGAAAAATGGGTAGGGAATGCAGAAAATATGGCACTGGAAGGGTCAGTCAGGAAAAAACGATCACTCAAAAAAACTAATGACAGGCAATGAGAAGGAAATCGCAAGAAAGGTAAAAACGAATTGTGGAAATCGCAAAAATAAAGGCCGACCACTGGAAATGAAGATCAAACTAGCAAACTGGAATGTCAGGTGCTGATATGAAGAAGGAAGAGTAAAGAATTTGGAGACGGTTATGAAGAAGTACGATAAAAGAATTTTGGCCTTATAGGAAACTAAGCTGAAGCGATTACAAATTATAATGTACAGTAACTGCGTGCTATTTAAGAGCGGAGGGAAAGGCAGATTGCTTGGGACAAGCCTTTTGGTAAGTAACGAAGCAGGAAAAGCAGAGATTGACTTCAGACCTTTGTGGGACAGAATATGCTGGAAATGTGAAGGTATAGAAAACTAAATATACTAAGGGGCGATTGTACAAACACAGGATAAACTTAGTATAACATTACCTAGTTTAACCTAGTTTAACTTTCTCCGTACAACGGCAGCAATCTTGACTTTCTGCACCATTGAAGGGCACCGAGAGAGCTATCAATCACCGGCTGCGACCGACTTAGAAAACGATCGCTGCACGGAGACTCGAACCATCGACATTTACCGCGGATTCTTAGCGCTCCTACTACTGCACTATCCCGGCCTTTTACTCCTGCCTTAAACTAGCACTTTTAAAGGGCCCAGCCTCTCGTCTCAAAAGTTCATATCGGAGAGAATCCGCTATCGGTTCCGACAAACGGAAAAATGTTAAGGAAATATGTACAACCACTATTAAATATTGTTAATAAATATACTATATACATTAAATTAAACGTTACACTAATTAACATGTATATAATGGAGAGATGGCAAGGTAGAGCACACACTAAAAGTATCAGAAAATATTTAACACTAGGTTTCTAGATCAACGACAATAAAAACTTTTAAAACTTTCATAGTGATAGTATAAAATTACATTGTGGAGTGCAGTTCACGGATCATTTCGGTAAAAATCCCAAGCGCAAAAAAGAGAAACGACCAAAAGAGATTGGAAAAATCTAGAATTCGTTTCTTCCATTCTTCTGCTTCTATTTGGTTTGCGTATGTTATTATTTTTATTATTGACTTTAGTACTTCACTTATTATTGTTACTGTGTACTACGAGGGATGTTCGGTTACTAAGGTGCATGTGTGAATTACAGACAGACCACTTTATTTATAGAAATCAAAGATACACTAAGTAAAAGCGTGAATTACGATAGTAACTGCGTCTTCCCTTGCTGTACAAGTTAGCCACGAATGCTGAGCAGTTCATAATGTTAAGAAGCAAATGCATGATGGTTGATAGTAGAATGCTAAATACATGAGAGAAAGCAAAGCTTTTACGTTCTTCTATAAAGGACTTTTAATAACTAGAAATATGGAAATGCACATTTTAAAGAACTTCCTATATCTGATAAAATTACCAAAACTTGTTTGTCTAACAGACTCTGTATGTAACAGATATAACGAGGAAAACAATGTGAAACGTAGCTTTTAGAGTTGAGTTCGTCACAACGCCTAAATGTGCTAAAACTATTATGGCTTTCACACAGTGCTGGTTGTTGAACTCACAATCAGTGGCCTCTTATACTATATAACTTTGGGGAACTATGCATATTTTGAAATGGAAACACTTTTATGTATATATGTATATTTTACCTTAACATAACAATGGACTAACGATAAGTAAAGCATCATTTACCTTTCCCAACTAAACCTGTGTAGGTATGATTAATGTGGGAGAAATTCCCAAGGGAGAGAGTCGCCGCGGCGACTGTCTCCCCGCGCCCT
>JARFOC010109095.1:0-11805 GCA_031763485.1 Osmoderma eremita | reverse complement strand
ATTCCAGGCTTTCTTTATAAAATAAATAACGTCTAGTAAATTAATTGTTTTGGTTAAGTCTTGTACATAATTAACCGGATCCATTTTTGCCAACATGTGTTTTAAGATTATAGATCTATACCAGGTTTCAAAATTTTTAATAATTCCTTGATCTAACTGTTGACACATTGCGGTGGTATTTGGGATGAAAAAAAACTATTTTGATATTTTTTAGTATTAAATCTCGTTGATGAGATGCAGCATTATCAAGAAAAAGTAAGATTTGAAGATTTGAAGTAAGATTTGATGAGAAATGAAATCACACATCAAGCTTTGCATTTAAATAGTAGAAAAAGTAGTAAAACCCCTGTTAGTGGATCTATTTAAAAATGAACACTTACATGGATATTCTAAAATATGTAGTTTTAAATTTTGCGTTAAACAGATGCACCTCTTTAATTAATTGTAAGGCCATTAACTATGTATATCATTCCAAGAAGAATATAATTGTTTCAATCTATTTGTCTTAATCTACACAAACGACTAACAAGATACAAAAAACGTAGGAATAGTACTGAGTACTTAATTAGGCATAGAAAAAAGCCTTGGTACAGCTTCATAACTTGTTTGTTCTAGCTGAAAGATTATGAATTCATTACTTGCCATTTGTTAAAAATGTAAATTTCTTCCTAGGAACGCATGTAATTGCATAAATATGCAATAAAGCTTTCTCCTTATATCATTTGGTAGACGCAATGCTGACGTCTTACGTTTATCATGTCGGCTACTGTCATTATTTAAGGCCTCCTGGTTATATAAGTATAGATGAAAGAAAAGATAACGCAAATTATATGTGAAAAAAGCAAATTGTAAGATGAAAACTTGGAAATTTTAATATAAATAATTAGCACCTTATGGATGTAAATGGTCTCTAACAACTATTGTATTTAATTATGGGCCAAATTAAGGAAAATTTGTTAAAATATCTACAGTAGACCCCCCGTTTCTCATGGACACCTGAAGCCGCGAATAGTAGCCAACGGGTATGCATATGAAATGTGATGCTAAATTACAGCAGAAAAGAACGTACTATATAATATTTATTTAAAATTACCGTGAAAATATTAGACAAGACTTTGAAACAAGCATTTCGCGTAGTATTGTAGAAAGTAACTATAAGAACATATGGTCCTAAATGTGATCTCTTAGATCAAGAATCAGAAACAAAATTAGAAGTGTAGAAATGAAATACATAAGGGGTTTACAACGTACACGAAAGGATTGAGTACTTCCCCCATCAAAAAAAGGTTAGAAGCCTCTTCAGTGGTATGCACATGTGAAGGGTACGTTACAACACAGCTTGCCAATTCTGGAACGGGAAGCATCCAGAAGGATAAAACCTACAACACTAGCACTGGAATGGGAAGGGCTTAGAAGTGAATGATTGGGAAAACCAAGATTTATGAAAACAGCTCCAAAAACGTGAAAAGTTGGTCCACCTTAAAAGAACAGCTGCGAAACAGATAAGGGAGACATCGAAAAATAAGGAGATCAATGATTTTAGAAAAGATGAAGAAGCCCTTGGCAACTTTGACGTTACCATTAGTTTCTACCTAACTACGAAAATCGAGTTAGCGCATTATAGACTCACAAAGTCGGATACGTACATAGATCATGTTCGTATTATCGATCCCCATTGCATTCTTACTAAAAGTAATACTGCAGCCGTTATAATTTTTCATTCTTCCCCCACTAAACAGTATACAAATGGTTAGTCCATTGCACTCATTGTTAGTAGATTCCAAAATGTAAATATTCAAAGTTATTTTGACGTTTCTTTAGTTGCAGCCAGTAGTGTCAGTGGTAGTTTTGAAGACGAATTTTCTTTAGGAGCAGTGAATACAGAGAAAAATGGTAATTAGTCTGACGCCTTTGCCGAGAGAAAATACCAAGAATTCGTTGTATTTCGTTTGTACCATCCACGAATTATTGTTTTTGCTAAACACCTTTCACACTCTTAACATTTATTATCCATTTACAGTGACTTATGGCGGTAGCGTTCCGAATGAATTGAATACCCAAAGTCACGGGAGGTGTGCGCAGGTGGAACGAAGAGCAATTTGCGAGCAATATCATTGTCCCTCTGTAATCCATAATTCACATGAATATTAATAAAGAGCGAGGCTGCGTAGGTTTCCTACTCGTTTTCGGGGAGCCGAGTCCTCGTTGATAGGTGGCGAAGAGAAAATCGAGCCGCCTCCGCGTGCCATCCTCAAAAAGATTTTGTTGCTAAGCGACGTCGCGGATGAATCTCTGACTTCCTCTAATTAGCGTACGCAACATCCGATTTGACGCTGTGGTGACTTACAATCGGTGGTTACACACTTTAAATAATCGCCTCGGGCTCTCACAGATTGGAGGCGACTTATGTTGGTAGTCATGTTTCAACCACCCAACCATCTTCAGTCAGCCAACCCCGTTTCTCCTTTGACGTACCGCTACGGACGTACGTGTGTGTACGTACAAAGATACCGTCGAGATTCGGAATCCTAATTACACGGTAACGAATAATCCAGCGTGCCGTCGAGCCGTGTGCGCGAGTGTTTTGTTATTATCGTTACACCGACTGATGTTCAGTATCAGATTTTCCCTAATACGATCTAATTATTCTAATCTGTAAACATACTACTCATTCCACTTTGACAGCTTAGACTTTATTCCTCACTCGCTAACCTAGACATTAAATGTAAAATACCTTCAATACATCACATTTGAAAAAGTAGTGATTAATTTACGCATTTACATATGTAATTAGAAAACGAATTATTAACACCTTAAAAGACGAATTCCTAAAAGTTTTAATGATTGATTTTCAAGTACATATGTATAAAGAAAGTGGGATAAGTGCGAATGAAAGAGCAAGAGCTGATAACTCACAATGGTTGTGTATTAGAATTTTTTGTTAAAAATTTGATTTTCTTCCGAAATATATATTTTTTTGATGTATTGAATCGAAATCAGAATTTACAGTTCTATCTTCTCCGCTGAGAGGCGCCACCCCGCCGTATTTAAGCTCCATTAGCCACTTTACCTTACGTTATGTGCATTGATTCTCCTGAACTAGTGTTTTAAGCATCTGTTAGTATTGGTTTCTAGTCTTCTTTGTATTTCTGATTTCTTCCCTTGATTACTGCTTGCGCTGTTGGTATTCCTAGGTTTTGATGTAACATTTAATTGGTGACATACCGTGGATCATCTATCATTACTCCCAGGTTCTGTACAGTACGCATTTATTGAAATGCTTGTAGTCTTCTGAAAGAACTATGCTTTCATACTTTCAACCCGAAGCTAACAACTAAAACCAATACTTCAAACAAAAATGAGCGCTAAAAGAAGCAGGCGATGTATTTAAAGCTACGGCTTTGTTATTTCGGTGGTAATGGTCGTACACGTAGACCCAGGTTTCGACACGCTAACGGAGCACGCTGAAGGAGTGCTTGCCAGACTAACGCGATGTTACTTCGGCAGCCTGGGAACACATTCGGCAGCCCCACGGCGCATGCTTAAATCGCATTTGAGAATTGACTGGAGTGTTCCATAAGACACATTTGCAATGGAACCAATGTTGTGAATTGTTTCAAAACGATTCTCGTGCACAGTTGCCGAATGGCTTCGAGGTTTTCCGGTCCGTTGAAGATATTTCTGATCTTTCGTGGTGTTCCAGTGGTGTTCTTCCCTCCTTGAAGCGCGCGTAGCACTCAAAACACCTCGCATAACACAAACTTCACGTTCGCTCTTTGTTCAAGCTTATGTTGGAATCGCCAAAGTAATATCGCACGTGGTCGCAATAGCAGATCTACCGATACACACAGAACGATGTCTCTTGGCAGACTCACTTATGGGGATCGTTGCTCCCTGTGAAAATTTTGGTTCCACCTCATATAGTTTTGACGTATGATACTCTTGAATATTTTTGGCGAAGGCCAACCAAATTCGCTTTTTCAGTAATTTAGATACGAAAGATAATTATAGGAGGTTATGCCAGTTAATTGCTTTCCAAGCTTTAGTATTTGAATGATTTAAGAAGTCTTTAATGTTTTAGGCCAATATTGAAGCTTAAATTGAAAATACTACTGCTCCTTTTCTACGTAGTTACTTCAGCATTTTGGCCGTTAACAGTTAATTCCTGGACCTTTCTGGGAATTTGATACACATGGATTCCCTTTGACTTTCTTAGGGAAGCAGATGTATAAAACCACACAGACTATTCCATTAAAAAATATTCAAATTCGGTTTCTCTTAATAACTTTGAAGCGAATCATATTTTTCAGTTTACATCGCGTTAATCAATAAAAGATATACTACTGATTTACCAATTTATTCGATTTCTTAGCTTCAGTAAAGTTAGCAACGGTAAACGCCTTTGGACAGCAACCATAACGCGTTATACCATCTGCAAGAACCCTGCCATTATCATTGGTAAAACGGGAGGTTTCTACTCAGATAATTTTTTTGGTTACCGTATAAAGCAGAATCAAAGTAATCCCGCAAAATGTGAGGGCAACGTCGTATATAAATAGAAGTCAAAACATCACCTAAACAAAATTAGATGTACGTATATACATACATATGTAAAAAAGATTAACGACAACAAGATTGCATCAAGTACGTTAAAAACGTTAATATACGCATTTTTAATTCGAAGGTCATGAACAAAATAGTTAATTTGATGATTAGTCCTATTATACGGAACGATTCATAAATACCCAGCAAAATAAAGTTAATATTCGTAAAGAGAATATTAACTCCAACCGTTTGGATTTCTTCCCTATCTTTTTATATCATCTGTATGGCATTGACTTTTATATATATCATAAAACAATAATGTAACTGTACCTGTAATTGTGAAATTATAAGTTCAGTAGAAAGAAATTTGAAGTCCAAAATAATCGCCACCAGTCTTTATATTATCACAATCTGTGACTAAAGTTTAAGACGGACGACAACTAATCCATCGCTACCTAAACATATGTATATGTACCTGCTTACCTTATAATTTTCTGTATATTAGTAACTAATAGTGGGTTTGAGATACGACCCCAAAAAACAAATTACTGGATCCAGCGTGCTGAAAAAACAGTCAAGTCACGAAGAACTAGCGCGTCATTAGTACAGATTCGGGACGCATGTTTGGTACTGCTGACTCATCCAGGTCTTGATTAACTTGTCAGTGTTTTTACTTGAAAAGCGGCATTTTTTAATTTCCCCTCCAGCTTAAAAATAATACCCGTCCTTCTTGCGTTTTTATCCGTAATTATCGAAAATGTTATCCCCTCTGGAATATATTTAATTAATATTTTAATAAGGTTCGTTCCGGTGGTATCCCGTGTGCGGCTTACGGATTACACGTTTTGTAACGACGCGAGCGACGTTAGCGTTAGATTAAATTATCCGGCAAAAGCGAGCCCAATGGCACATTAAAAATTAATATTGTTTTTACCGCCACAGAGCGAGGATTTTAATTTCGTTTGGGAAACGTAAAAACGCGTTCGAAATTAATAACATAACACAATATTTGTAATTAAGTCATTCCACGCTAATAAGGTAAACTTTTTTTTCCTGTTGGCGTATAGATTTACATTTTACCTACATGATTGAACAGAAAATTACACTGGTTTAAATTAAATTAAGTTTTTTTCTAAGAGAAGATTAATAGTACTAATTAGTAAGAACCAAGTTTAGAAATTGTGAACTTTGTTTTGATGATGAATGGTGTTTTTGTAAGCATTATTAATTAAGCAATAATGATGATTCAATATTAGCATGTTATCCACTGTTATTCAGTTAGGCGAACACCAAGTTTATATATGCGTTGAAAAACATGATCAGCTTAGGTGAAAGCCATTCCTTTTTCTATTCCTTAAATTTTCATTTGATTATCCTTTTTAAGTACACTTTATTAAACTTGATGAGTAGGTTTCAATACTACAAAATATTTGACATTCTCAAAACAATAAACTCTTGCATGGAGTTTGGAAAGCCTATAGCTGTGCTTTTACTTCAAACTCCCATTTGATCTAGTTTAGCCACTGAATAATTGTTACAATACTCCAAATACTCCACTCTCGTCAATACTCCATCTCATTTTTTGAATCAATAATTTTTTTTGAAGTGCCTGAAAGAAGAGATTAAATATGGCAACCCTGTTAATTTAAACAATTAAAGGGATTATTCTGATCATGAAATATATTTTGTAATTCTCGGTAAAGTGGCAGTTTCTAATTTTAGTAGGGTATTTAAACTCTTTTCTATTCATTCTCAGTGTGTTTAGCTAAGCTTAAGCTTAGGCTCATACTGTCTACCTTACTTTATTATGTGTATATTATACTGCAAGTGAATATTTAGACATAACTCTGGTGCTTGACGAATATAATGGAAATTACAACAAAACTTGAACTGTGTGTCTCCCATTCTGATTGGAAACATCCAAGCGATATTGTAAGACGGACTGTAATACAACTAATAGGGTAGACTGGACATATTATTTCAAGTAATGCATGTTGGCCCATGGATTAGGGATCATAATTTCGAAGAAAACATCTTGGTGTACATAACTCGGCATTTTAATAGCAATTTTCGTTACGTTAGGTATATGGAAAGGCAATTTACAGATCGAAAACCGAATTACATATACCTATCATATTTCATTCCCTATAGATATATAATAATATGTGACGTTTTCAGGTTATGTTGATGGCAAAATATCACATTGACAATCACTACAGATGTATGTGATTTCTGTATAATGATTTATAATATAAAATTAGTTGGATGCTACATTAGATAAACTTCCAGAAAAAATATCGAACAATTAAAATTCAATAATTTTGACACACGTAAAAACAAAAATACGAATTCCAAAATCATAGGTAATTTTGAAGTAAAATTTTGATTAAGTTACTTTACGAGGGTGGTATGATAAATACTTGTGTTCAGAAAAACAGCGTATTTGTTTTCATATGGTAGGTATATTTATTTTTCGACATAATCTCCTTCTAGCTTAGGCAACGATGTTCTAACTTTTTTTAAGCTATCCAAACAATAACAGTTGTGAAACTCTGCAAAATAGGCCTCTGTTTCCGCAATGACATCTTCATTCGAAGTAAACCGCTTTCCACCAAGCCATTTTTTCATATTGAGAAAAAGAAAAAAACACAAAGAGTCACATCTGACGCATATGGTGGATGGGGCACCACTTCGTACCGTACCTGAGCCACTTTTGCTATCGCAATTGCCGATGAGTGAGTCGGGACGTTATCATGGTGAGAGAGGATTTTTTTCTTCGCTAGGTGTAGCCTTTTCTGCTTTACTTCAACGTCGAATCGGTCCAAGAAATTGACATAGTACTGACTCGTTATCGTTCTTCCTTTAATAATCTATTAAGATGATACCTCGCGAATCCCAAAAAATCGTTGGCATTACTTTTCCGGCTGACGGTATCGTCTTTGCCTTCTTTGGTGCACGTTCGCCGGGAGAAACCCACTATGCCGACTGAGCTTTGGTTTCCGGCGTATAGTGATGAATCCATGTCTCATCAACGGTCACATAACTCCGCAGAAAGTCACTCATATTGCGCTTAAACATGGCCAAACACTGCGTTGAAGTTGTCGCGCAATTTCGTTTCTGATCAATCGTCAGCAGACGCGACACCCATCTGGCGGATAGCTTTCTCATACCCAATTGTCTGCGCAGGATACTTTGTGCACGTTCAATCCATTTTGCCATCTTAGCAATCTCTTATATCTACATTCGGCGGTCTGCTAATACGATATTATGCACTTTATTGGCCATATCGTCCATAGTCACCTCAACAGGACGGCCTAGGCCCTCCTCATCAAAGACGCAGGTTCGGGCACGCTTAAATTCATTAAACCAGTCTGATGGTAGTCATGGATTGTGCATGATTCTTATAAATCGCATGCAACTTGTCACTGATTTCTGCACATGTTTTCCCATCCAAAAAAAGAAATCTAATCACTGACCGGTATTGTTATTTTTCCATGATTGCAAAAATACATACACTTAGTCACTTTCAACAACTATAAAAAGTAAAGTACTCGATGAACCTTTCCGAAAATTTATAAATGTCGACTAAAGAATAGTACTCACATTCGGTAGTGCAGATTTTCACATAAAGCGCCATCTGTCGTCAAACACGGGTATTTATCATACCACCCTCGTATAGAAGAATCACAAGAATCTAAAATTCTTGTTATAATGTTATATTTGAATTTATGAATACCTTAATGACCATAGTGTGTATGTATCCTTAAATGCTTCCTTCCTTGCCGCAAAACACTCGCTCTTTCTGGTTCTCTTCTCTCAATTTTACAATATAACTTTAGCTTTTAAAGCTGCGACTTCACGTTCATTTTATAATATTCTTTTAATAAGCGACGTATCAATTATTTCGTTTATGGGTAATATTTCCACGTGGTAACAGTGCACTCTTCTTTCCGTGGATGATATTCGTTACTGATACGGTTCATACTACACATTCGCTAATCTCCTACTACGATTGCAGACCGCAGCATCGTTTCTACTCCTACCAGTTCTACTTCTTCCAAAAATGCTAATATAAACTGCTCTCTTTTTTTTTTGGTTCGCCCGTTATCTTATTTTATCTAGTAACATTAACTAGTCTCATTATCTGCCACCGGCTGGAGAATATCGTTTATTTCCCAAAAAGCAGTACTCTACCTTATCGACTGAGTAAAATAAATAAGGATAGATAAAAATGCAGCCGTTAGTATGCGCGAAGGAATTTATCTAAACTATCACAGCAAACGTACGCAAATTCACACTTGCTACAGACAAATGTTATATTACCTCAATGAGAATACGGAAATACAGTAATATTATGTAAAGTAAATTACGATTATTTTACATGACTGACGGTAAAAAAACTTTACTTTCAAAACTGATTCGAATTCAGGGTTTACTGACAAAATCAAGTAAACTCCCATTGTCTTCTGATTGTACAGACTTTATCTTATTTTAATATTATATCTATTTTTGTTGCCCTTTGGGTTATGTTTCATATTACATATTGTCATGTTTTATATTACATACATCAAAATATATATGTACATATGTTATATAATTATGTAATATGCATGTTCTATTCAAATAAGGTGCCCGAAAATTAAGGAATGAATTTTGAATGAAGAAAACTGGTAGCCACTTAACCACCAACAGAATCGCAGGTAGCCTAGTAGTGTGTTGGTCTTTATTAATATTAACAGGTTAGCCGCCCGACAGTGCACTTTATTACGTCGGTCTACTTAAATATTTGGAAGGCCGTTACACGAATACTTGTGATTTACACTTGCATGCCAAACATCTCCTATTAATCACTTCTTAAAGTTCCGAACATATGCATACGTGCTGTTTGGTAGTCATATTTCAGATTTTTCTCTGTGTTTCGCGATTATTTATTACGTCGTTTGGCGGTATAAATTTATTTTGTTCTTGTTTCTCGTAATGTATGTGCTTTGGGAAATTAGCATTTAATAACTACTCTTTTCTTATAGCTACGTTTCTGTAAAGCAATAATGAATAATGTAAACAAGTGTAAAATAATGACTTTTACAAACACATAAGTACGATCTGAATCAGAATTCATGGGTAAGTACCCATGAATAAGTAAGAATTTTACTAATTGTCTAAAGTGCATACAAGTTTTATAGTGTCTTCTTTTTGGAGAAAAACGAAATATTTGATGACATATTCAACATTTATGTTTACAGCTATAGTGCTCTAGTAGGAAATATTGCTCTTATGGACCACTACCATCCTTTTTTATTTTATACGTATTTGTATAAGGCTATCCTTTTCTATTACGGGGATTGTTGCCATATATTATCTGGTGACTGTTGACTGTTTCCGTCATTTGTCAATTTGGGTTTATCCTTTTGTATCACCTGTATTCTCCCAGTTTTTCCTGTCTGCTATTACGTATTTATTTTCGAACAAATCAATTTGTTGTACGCATACTTGTGTAAATATTTGTAATTTTATAAGGTGTAAATCCATATATGTCTTTTCTGTAAATAAATACAATATTATACGTGATTAACAGCAATAATAGGGAGTAAAATAATATATTGCTGTTACCTGTATATCGATGTTTCCTTGTGCTTTGTTTGAGGTTACGTACATATGTCTGTGCAACAGTATAGTAGTCTATCAACATTCGTATAAGAACATAACCCATAAATAAAAATCTTTTCACGATAAATTCATAGATTGACATTTATGAGTTGGCAACATAAAATTTACTATAGTGTTCACAACGACAGTTATTTACCTAAATAGATTTGGCAACGTGGGATACGATCTCCATAAGAGCAATGCTTCCTTCAAAACTTGAACTGCACTATAACTGCACTTTTTCTCATAAGAATATAGTTTCACTCTATTTACGGTCTCAAAAATAATATATTATCAAAACTTGCCGTTCAAACAGCCGTTGTTTCAGTACCTTTACGTGTTACTGATAAGACAAAAGTGCTACGGCGCAATTGAATCTTTTTCTTTGATCTTTAGCAGTATTTTATTGAAATATCGATAAGTATTAATAAACCATTGTTATAAAAGAACTTGAGATACGTCTAATTTTCTTTGATTGCATGGCTGCGTGTCCTCACATATAACAAGCCATTAAAGAACGCCAACGGATTTATCCACCGGAAGCGAAAGCAATAATAACAGGTGTTACTACCATTTTTGTTCCGATACCTACTAAAAACCATAAACATTAGAGTTCTAAGAAGAGTTGTATCGTTATTCCTATCCCAATCCGCTTAAAATGAGCTAGAAAAAAATATATTTATATAAATAAAATTTCACTACAACTACAAGAAATAGAAAACCATCCTTGTAAATTATAGTAATCATATAACTAAAATCGTCCAGGAAAAATATATGTATATCCACTTTTACATGGTCGTATAATAACTTTTAAAGTATCTCCCCTCTCTCTTCCATTCGTGTAACGTGACTCCGGAATAATCGAGTTCGAGATTTATTACCGGCAAAACATAAAAAAAGCACCATGTTTACAAAATGGAATGTATAATTTATTCATAATGACTACATTAAAAATACCAGGAGACACCTACAACGTCCCCATAACCCCAGAGATACTCCTATGTTTTAAGGTGGTACCATTAATAACGACGAGTAAGTTGACTGCCGCACACGACGCGAGGTTAGGAGCTTGTACGCACATTACGTATTATAAATAGTTAGTAGGAAGCTTATGTCTGTATGTACATGTCCTCTATAAAGGTTACCATTAAAGTTTAAAACGAATATTGATTCCTATTGAATTATAGAATCCATTCTTGAAGTTAGAAGCATAAAAATCCTTTTACATTTTATATTCTTTCCTACACCTCATTGAGGTGTACGAGAGAAGATGAAGGTAGTGGTAGCTCTAGGAAATAATATCATGAATTCCATTCTGTATTAAAGCCCTCGATATGTTTGTTTTGGGAATTAATGCATACTTCATTGAGATGAAAGAAGAATAGTAGCACACATCAGCTCCTTTTCTTTCGATAATACAATCATTTTGTACATGATAATACATACCTATACAGAATATATGTACCATCTTTTTCAAATTAAATGCGAATTCAAGCTATCCAAATCTTCGATTGTATATGCAAACTAAAGTAGACGTACATATATATATATATATATATATATATATATATATATATATAATCATCCCCTTATACCCATTGGGTGTAGGGTGGT
>JARFOC010109085.1:0-11806 GCA_031763485.1 Osmoderma eremita | reverse complement strand
CCTCCATATCTTTTACCTTAAATGTGGCATTATTCATTTTTATACAGTTTTTAACTTGTGCCCATACCATTTCAATGAGATTTAACTCGCAGTAGCAAGCTGGTAATCGAAGAACTTCGTGACCTTTTTTTTTGCCAATTCGTCAATCCTGCCTTTATCATACTGCGGTTTAATTTGTGACACGCAAGACAGCAAGTTTTTTTTTAACATATCGTCAGTGGTTGGTATTTGTTTCTCACGGAGCCAATCAATATTGTTTTTCCCCATGCTGCCGTTGAATTTCTTTCTAATTTTCTGCAGCGATAGGAAGCATTATCAAGAACAATCACTGACTTCTGGGGTATATTTGGAAGCAGCTTCTTAATAAAACAATCCTGGGATGTGTCTGACTCCATCTCATGACGAACATCAGCAGTGTTTTTCTTGCAGAGAAATGTATATTCAGTGCCAGGAACAAATCCGTTATCATCACCAGCATGAATTAATGCAAAACAGGGTCCAAGCCCGGTTGGGGATTGCGAACCAGTCTTAATCCTTGGATAAAGGCTTGTCGACTATTTTGAATTCTAGTGTCTGTTATTTACTGTTACACTGATGATTCATCAGTATATATTATGGTTCGACCTGAAAGAATTAAAGTTATAGAAATATCAAATAGCGAAGACTAAATTGTAAATTTCTTAAATCTCCTAAGTATTTGCGCCTCCACCGAATAATGTCGCGTTCGATGAGTATACTTTTACGTCCTACCTTTTTAAATTCGAAACCCATATCGTGTAACAATCTATGTAAAGTTGCTCGGCTGAAGTTAGGGAGATCATCATCAGCATTGACAGCAGCAAGAATTGCATTTAATGTTGGTGGCATATTCTGTATAAAACAACTATGCACTTTACGTCGAATAGGTGCTTGCGTGTTCTCATCATATGTTTGTAATCGGTCATTTAGTCGTATGCCTTCCTTTCCTTGGTTTTTTTTTTGACTTGATAATGAACCAGTTTGTTGCTCCGGTTTTATATTATATATTGTACGCTCTGAGCAACCCAAAGCTTTACTTGCTTCTTGAACGGCAGCCCTCACATTCATAGTTTTATTAAAATAATTTGAAACATTTGCAATCATACACTTCTCCTACAGGCTAAATTTTTCTTCCTTATGTCGTTTTCTCCCTACAGGCGTCATTAATGCAGTGAAAACTGTAATTAAATGTATAGGTTATAAAATTTCTAAAAATCAAGAAAAATATTCATATTACCCTGTGCACGCTCGAAAAAGATGGAAGTGTTCTGAAAAGAACGATTTGTACAACTGTATATAAACAAATTAACGTGGAATTTAACCAAAAATATTTTAAAACTACGACGATAACGATTGACAGCAGTTGACGCTAATAGACAGATAGATAGGTACTTTGTCGACGCCGACATATGTAAATAAGTTGCAACATATCAATGGGATGTGAAGATAGCGCTAGTGACAGCAACTAAGGATAGTAAGAGATAAAAGTTGCTATTATATCCCATACTGCATACGGAGGTTGAGACGATCTATAGCAATTGAAATAGCATTGAACCTCGATATCTCTGCTGTTGAAAATATATGTACGCAAGTTAAATCAGTCCATTGGAAGAGTAGATTAATAAAAAAATCTTGATTTGAATAAAGATGTTTCAATTTTACAAATAATCGCTAATCTTTGAGAATACTATTTTTATGCTCTGGAGCGTGGCATATCCATAATAAGTATGGGTACTGCAGCCACATTTTTACTACAATTAGGTCTTCTAGGCGGTTCGAGTTAAGCTGTATTTTCTTTCTGTCAAAAATAAAATGGAACATCAAATTCGCGATTTTGATAAACATCTGACCTTTAAGAGAGTAGGTAAGTTCAACGGTTTTAAAAACAAGTCCGGTCCCATGTAATCTCATTCCGGAACAGTTAACTGTTAAACGTAGTACATACAGTGGTTTTAAAATCCCGAGATGCGTGAGATGAATTTGAATTGAGTACTGGTAGCTAGCGTGGAAAAGTAACTGGACAAGACCAAATCATTGGGTTATAACGTAGGTAAATGGGTTACCTTGTGCTTACAAAGTTTAATTTTAAATGAATATTTGCGAATAGTTTGGTCACGTCGTCTGCTCGTTACGAAAACGATTTGTCACAGCTATCAACCGGTACTTTTGTCACTATATAATGTCGTGTTGTTTTGCAATTATCCGCTTGCAAAAGGTTTTACAATCTGTAGACTTGGGTAGGTCTTTTTCTTCGCTTTGTTTTGCGATGTGGTTGTATAAAATAATGATGGTTTAGGTCGACAGGAAATCGTTTTTTTTTTGTAATCGGTTTTCTTGCTTTTATAAACTCGTCGTGTGTTAAATGTTTCGTGTAATTATTCTTGATCTTGACTATTGTATTATCCAGATAAAATAATTAAGTATTTTTTCAGCTACATAAATTTTAGTCATATTTTATTTGTGTAAATATCAAAGAAACGTATTGAATGTTAACTAAAATTGCATGGCGTTTTTTTCCCGTTATAGTTCTTGAACAATACCGCGAAATTTCAACGTCGTGTTTATTTTATCAAAAGTGATAAGATGCGGTTTAAAATGTAGTTTATAACACATTCTGATGTTTCCGCCAACAGTATTTTGTGTAACGCGATGTAACAAACAAAGTAATTATTGTAATTACTGGTAAACATAACAAACTTTTAGTATCTGTAATTATCCATACATAACTCCCCTCTATAATAATACTTTTGAGGCAACCTTACATACATACAGTAAGAGCGATCGTCTTATAGCCACCCGGTGTTATACGAAGTCAGCACTTCCAAATGGCACAAAACCCAACTAACAGACATAGAAACGACACACGGCATAAATACTTTGCAATATTGACAAGGACGCGTACCAAATTTTCTCTAATTCAAAGAAAAATCCAAATGCTATAATAATATAACCTAATAATAATTGTCACTTGACGACATTAAAAATAATGTAGTATAGAAATAAAATACGAATTATATTTATGAGAAACCAAAGAATATCAAATGAAAGATTCTTTTAAAAATAACATAGAAACATTTTGTCTCAAAAGAACAATAATTTTATTAGAATATATCCTCAGAACAATTGAAAAGCACAATACCCTAATCTCTCGACAAAATTTCTGCGAACATTCGAGATGCGATAGTACTAAATTAACAGCAAACTGCAAATATAATTACGCGAATATATGAAGCTGCAATACGTTCCACTCTATAGATACACAACTAAAGCGCAGAATAGTAGCATTATTCTGGTATGTGACTAAAGTATCTCTCATTTCACGTATCTAACATCTAGTCTAACTACTATATTCATTGATCTCTCGCAGTGTATACACGCCTATGCATTGTGTGCATTGCGTAGTAGGGTATTCTAATCACAAAAAAGTCAGAAACGGTAAATTATCGAGGTGCGTGGGCAAGTGTTGGAATTTTTACATAAATTGGAGTATTTCAGTTACTTAGTTGTGGAATGGCAAGCTTTGGTAATATACTTACGTCATCTGTACACATTCTTATATCATTACTATTGCTATTTATTATATACACTGTGTCTGCCTTGTAACGAACAACAAGCATTGTATGGAGGCTGCGTGCTCGTCGAAGAAAACGCAAGGCGTATCAGTAACGTGAAAAATGCCAGATATTACGCAAATAATTTGCGATTGCATTTTTGATTAATCTTTGCGTAGTGTTTTAAAACGTTTCAAGATAAGATTGAATAATATTATAGCACAAGGAAACAAAAAATGGACAATACTATATTTAGAGACATCAATGCATTAGGTACACGCTTTTAATGCACAACATCAAACAAAAAAATTAATAATAGCGGACAATGTAAAGATAGAAAAGGCATTTCTATAGTATGCGCGAATCACCGCTGTTACGACCATACTAAGCTAACTGCTACAACGACAACTCCCAGTATTCTATGCATCCCACCAGCGCAGCACGACTGCATTCGGGAGATTGCGTCAGTAATGCGTGATCCGCGATGTGACATCGCTGCTTGATGAAATACATTACTTATAATAGACGGCTTTAAAGTTCAGAAATGGCCAGCGCTGTATGTAGTTCACTGCTTGTGTTTTGTTTTTGTTTTATTTTCAAATGAGTTTGTTACTCTTTTCACTTAGAATTACAGTCTGCCATGAAGCTAAAAATATCACGGGATTAAATACTAATTGATCTTTTTATCAAATTGTCGAAAACAGTTTATTTAGATACACTTACTAAGTCAAATAAATTTGTACTATCTTTTTAGTTTGAAGAACCTATTTATCCCATATGCTAAATGCATACAAAACATGTTTTGTGAATTTAACTCTAATTCTGATTAATTCAACTAAAAATATTAAACACAAGCGATTTTATTAATTTAGCCTTCAGATCTTCCCCAGGACTGAGGCGTGTATCGTAAATTTCGGCGTTTTTGACAGTATACTTACTCAGAACATAAGTGATATTTGTGTTACTTACAGTGGATTAAAAAAATCATCTTGGCCAAAAAAAAATGGAATTAATTCGTGAACATCTTCGTATCATTTTTGAAAATTTTTGACGTGGATTATCTCAACAACAGTGCAGCGATGAACTTAATTCGGCATTTGGCGATGAAGCATCATCAAAAACTAGTGTATACTGGTGGTACGTCGAATTCAATCGTGGCTGTGCTTCACTCACTGACGAATTTCATGAAGACCGTCCAAAATCAGTTGTTGTTCCGAAAAACATTCGTGTGCTGTGCGTGAACTGGTATTGCTAGCTCGGCATGTGACGCATCGTGAGGTTGAGGTATGTTTGGGTAATAGTGGGACCAGCTTACGTTCACGCACGAAGCACTTCGAAGCAAATGGTCGCCTGTTTCTTCGGACATGTGGCAACTGTACCATTGGTGCAACGTGGCACGGTCAATTCTGATTGGTACACAACTATTTGTTTGCCAGAAGTATTCGGAAAAGTAACGGAAACCAACAGCCGAACACGGATCATTCTCCACCATGACAATGCGAGTTCTCACACATCAGCTCAAACAAGAGAGTTTTTGGCAACTGAAATAGTTGAATTGATAGGTCATCCGCCATACAGCCCTGATTTGGCGCCCAACGTTTTTTTTTGTGTTTTCGCACATCAAACGAAAATTACGTGGTCAAGGTTTTTCCACGGCTAAAGAAGCTGTTGATGCTGTCAACCTCAATCAGAGTGGCAAAAGTGCTTCAAAAACTGGTTCAAGTGCATGCAAAAGTGTACCCTCCCCTCTAAGTACATCAATATATATTTCTCGGTGTGTAATAATCAATTATCTTTCTTTGTAATTCAATTCTATAATAAAACTTAATCTGCATAGTGCATTCACGTAACTGCCAAACTAAACGAACCGTCTTGCTGCAGATATCGAATTTGTTTTGTAAATGTTTTTGATTATTTCTCTCGCATTAGTTTTTTATATGTAAACGTGATGAGATTCTAAACACATTATTGATTATTATATTGATTTCTATCTTGCATACGATAAAAACTATCTGTTCCAAACGCCATCATTGGAGATTAGTTTTTTACACATCTATTTTCTGTTTACATTCCTCTATTGAGCTCGTAGACGTCGAACTTAAGTATTTATTCACTTTTTATCGCGTGTCATCATCATTCTATCCAATCCTCGAGACTCCGACCAATCGCGGACGGGTGGAGCGCCAAGTCAAATACCGGCCGAAGATTAGGCCTCTGATAGAGGGCGGCAGTCACGACTCCGACTTAATAACATCAGCGAAGTTTTTTCGGAATCCACGACGTAGACTTAAACAAAGACGACTAAGAATAGCAAACCAGAACGGGCCGATGGAAAACAAATTGCGGGCAAGTCCCTTAACAAGCGCAAAAATTATCGCTGATGCCCTCTCGCAATTAGACTTTACCTCTGATGCGGTTGTTCGTTTGCGCTAGTGCTGTGTGACTGTGAGACGGCTGCGATTTCGCAAATTGGACGCTGGGAATCTACGGAATGCGTTAACGATGGACTGGATGGTCATTTGAAATAAATGAAAATAAATCAGGAATATCCGAGTAGATATTTCTTGGAAGCGGAAAAATGGAAATGTCTCAATAAATATTAGTAGGAGATATGTACCTATCATAGAAAATAGGATTAAAACAAAAACATAAAATATCCACTGAACGGTGGCTAAGTCTTGTTCTTATTTTGGACACAATATTGCTTGAAATTGGTTCTTTTATTCGTTGCCTCAAATAATGAAAATTCAGCTTTAAGTGTCTTTGGATTTGCAAGTTTTTCTTCAGGGAAATTTATGAATTGATTTTTCCTTGGGTTCCTTTAAAAAAGCATTACTCTGATGAGTAGTTTCTTCCATTTGCTCTTCTTCACAATCGGTTTCCACATAAGAATTTGGAAATAATCTAGATAATATCTCTCCAGATAACTTAATAATTTCGGTTTTTGAATCTAAAGATAGTACACTAGATTTCTTTGCTGAACTGGAAATGTTTTGTAAATTTTGCAAATACAGCAAAAGAGTTGCTAATTCTACTTGTCTTCTTTCTTGAATTCGTTCTTCTAAAGCATATAATAATTTCAAACTTATTTCAGTGTTTAAATTTTTTAGTTCATTTAACAGAAATTCAAATATACCTTCACTTGTTAATAAATTGGCATCTCGTCGCCCTAAACCTTCAGCTGCTAGACGAATCGGTCCCAAGACTTTATGAACTTCTAAAAGTTTAGGATATTGAGCTTCATTCCACACATAAGAAGAACCAATATCATTCAATGGTAAAACAACACATTCTTTTACTGCCAGAAATCTTCCAATCATGTCCTCTATACTATTCCAAATTGTTTTGCAGTCAAAAATTACATTTAATTCCGTTCGTTTTTCTTGTTTGATATAATTTTGAAGACTGGAGATTTTCTAAAGAACTTACAAATTTTTCTAATTTGTGAAACTGATTGTTTGTAATTGTCAGACAAAATAGGAATTAATATCTTCTCGGTTACAAACATAATAAAGAGAATCTTCATAATCGTTATATTCGTATTCGTCTTCATTTTCCGATTCCTCACTTGAAACATTTGCTTCGACTTCAGCTTCAGCCATTTCTCTATGTCTATATAACACATCAGTAACTGTTAAGTGGATGGAGTGTGAATAACAGAGTTGATGAATTATAGATGATAATTTGCCAAATTTTTTCATAACAGCAGCACCATCATTTGTTGCTGCAACTATGTCAGTTTCTAGATTCAAGTTGAAATTTTGTAGCCTTTCAGATGCCAATTCTAATGTTCTCTGAGCATCACAGGAACCAGCTGTTGGCACTAATCCCAAATTGAAATTTTCTGCCAAGTGGTGTACATTAATGTTTAAATATCTATGATTTCTTTTGCTAGTCCGCTCGTCTAAAGTTCTTTTTTATTGAATCTAATTCAATAATAGTTTCACGTTTGCCATTGTCATAAAACGCATGAATGGGATCCATTACTCCAGAGTTGTTTCTCGGTAATGAATATCCTTGTTGTTGAAGAGACCCTCGTATGAATGAACTATTTGTAATGGTATTAATAGAAAAGCCATCCATTGCTGCAAGTTTTGATATGATTTCTTCTAAGCTACTCCTTTTCACTTTCATAAAATTCAAAATATTCGTTTGTTTTTTTGAAGAAGGCGTTTCTTCTTCGCCGATGGTTTCTGATTTCTTTCCAATAATTATTTTATGAACTGCTTTCATGCATGACTATGTGGATTGCTCGTAGATCCTCCTTTGCAGCTCAACATTTTATTACAATGATTGCAGATTGCCGTGTCTATCTCTAACTTTTTGTGGAAATTGACCAGGTTTTTGTATAATACTTTTGCCAATACAAGTACGTTTCGTAAGAAGATGCTTTGCCGTTGATTCGCCAAATTACTCCCCTAAATCTGATACGCACAGGTCGGCATTTTTCAACCAAGATCCTGTCGACCATCTTTAATAATCCCTCCACCAGACGATATATACTCCGATATTTCTTGGGCGTCATAAAACCCCCCGTGCTTTAATACACGGACTCGCTCGTCGAGAAGAACGAAAAAAGAAACGCGTAGATATCTCGAGATATTTGAGGCGTACACGGCGACAATATACCTGTTCTACGCACTCGGTCGATATTTCTGAAGGCAAATATTGGCGATGCATACGGTCTTCGTCTTATCCGACTTAATTCGTCTTAACTACAGGCCGTTGCGGCGTTGGGTTTTTATTTTATGGCATGGTTGCATCCGGTGGCAGACCGTCGCTGGGCGTATTAAAATTACTTGTGCTTTTTTTGTTTTGGGAGGAAAAAAGAAATAAAAACGAGAGGTTGCGATTAAGCGATTCTCCTGCGAGGTTTTATTGGAACATACTGTGTTTGGTTTTGATACCGTAAACAGCTGCTGCTATCTATTTGTGTATCGTATAAACATATGAAACGTATAAACATGACACTACTGTTGCGATAGAGAGACATTACATATTCGTAACACTGTTGCTATTACTAATACTAGAGATGTAAGTTTGCCTGAAAAGTGAATTGAATGAAACATTTCAAGAAACTTTTTAAGAACATATGAAACTTTTCACTTTATTTTTGAAAAGTTGTTTGAGAGGAAAACTTTGCATAACATTTATGACAAATTCAAATTGGTAACAATAACATTCTCTTACAACCTGAATACTGTATAAAAACATAAAGGACAAGAATAGTAATTGTTAAGTATCACTATTTGGTGAAGTGGAAGACATTTTACCACCATCAGACGAGCTAGCAAATGATACGTTTTCTTCTTCCCAAGAGCTATCCGCATCTGCATCTCGCTGCTCCGTATTATCCTCATTGATAACATCTTGAGGTTCATCTGCAATGTTGGTAACAGGTAAATTATTAAAAATATTACAGTCAGTACCAGCCCTAAACAGGAATTAAATACAGTTAAAATATATTTGATTAAATAATCCAAATAAAACTTAAAACATACCCAGATTCAGTTGAATCAATTCTTCTTTTCTTAAACAATGCTTTTCTTGTAACCATTGGCTTGCAAGGTCTAGTTTAGGCTTTCAACTTCATCTTGTAAATGTTTTGTTTTGCAAATGCGTGAGGCACGACCAACCAACGTTTTGATAACTGCCCGTTTCTGTTTCTGTATTGGAAGAACACCTTAGCCAGAGCCTCTAACCTAATGGTTACAGCAAATACGCAATACAGAGGGCAGTACGTCACAGAAAGATTGAATGAACATCCATAGAACATCAATCGGACAGACAATGTATAACGTTCCTGCCATATATTAAGAATGTAACGGGCCGACTCGCCAAGTTACTTGAACGGCACAATATAAAAACTGCGTACAAGCCCACACAGAAATTGGGAAATCGGTTACGCTCCGCTAAAGACCCTAGAAACCCCTTGTCATCTAACGTAGTGCATAGGATGCCGTGATATTATGGTGCTGTATACCTGTATAGGTTGGCACGACTACGAAAATATAAGAGGAACTGCGGTTTAGGACAAATTGACAAATCACAAGTGGCCGAACATGCTCTCCAGGCTGGAAATCACATCACTTATTTTTAAAACACCGAAGTTCTGTCCACTGTTTCAAATTATCATACCCGTTTTTATAAAGAAGCAGTTGAATTTTACAAAAGATTAACAATGTCAATAGAAAACAACAAAGTTTAGTGTCCAATTTTTCGCGCTCATACTCATATTTCATTTCTTTCATCACCAATCACCAAGAAGAGGTGAGTTTCAACTTAGAAGAATCGCTTTTTTTTTAAACAGATAATCATATTAATTCCACATTAGGGGGTGTTTTGGGAAGTAATTTGAGAATATTTGTCCTTTTGTCATCTTAGACAGATCTTACCAAGAATTTTTGTGTGTGTAAAAAAGGTCTTCAGTAAGATATTCAAAAGCAAATGAAGGCATGGCAGGTTTGGATGTTCATTGGTCTGATCCTGATATGGACCTGTCGCCTTTGAGCGACTAGTATCTTCCAGAAAGCGTTAGTTCATTCAAATTTTCAAGTGAGAAAGGTTCAAAAGCACCATCATCGTCTGCTTTTACCTAAATACGAAGCTTTTATCTTGTATCTTCAACATACTCGTTATGGAATATTTCACCTTCGTTAGAACGAGATCAGGAAACAGAATTTAGATACCTGTGTAGACTGAGCAGAGATTTGTGGCGTTTGTGTCGCGTTCAAATCAACACCAAACACAAGGTTGCAGTAGATCAAGAGATTTGGAATTTACGAAATTTGTAAAGATTGGGGCTAAAATATTTTGGCCAAATTAAATAGTGATTGGATTTTGGGATGTTATAAAAAGTATATCGGACATTTCGAATTTAATTTCGCATTTCGCGTTGTTCGATTTGGTTCATTATATGATAAATCCCAAAATCATGCCATGGTTATTACGTATACTAGTTTTCAACCTTCTACAGCTGCTACGAGTCGACTTATGAGCAAATGATTTGGCGCATAAATTGCGCCAAATCGACAAACCAAATCTTTTCATGTGGAAAAATCATTTGCTCATAACTCGACTCGGTTTTCAAAACAAAAGATTTTGTTTGGAGAAATCTAAAAGAAAATCCTTTTGTGTTTGGTGAACAACAACTGCAAAATTAATGCTTTGAAAAACGTCATGCAGGATAAACATGTGGGACTACCGTTTATTTTTCATGGTGTTACAGTACTTTTGGGTTTTAGTTAATTTAAAAAAAATGGTAAATGGTTAATTTAAATAATGGAAACATTCTGCAAACACATTTTGTGATACTAATACAATGTCTGGGAACTTCCAACCTTTCGCATTTTTACAAACGTGTTTGCACTGTGTATCTAGAACTGTACCAGATTTTTTAATAATATTGACGTAGTAACAGCTTGGTCTTTTTTGACAACCTTCATCTTATCTTCCAAAAATATTTGAACGGTGCAACAGATAAACAATCAACAGCAGTATATCATAAAATACAAACATATCAGGAAAAAGCTTTTTTTTGCACGAAATATATAATACTTCACAAAACAAAATAAGATATTTTTGTAGTCTTAACAACACCATCGTTCAAACTTAAACATAAAGCTCTAGATGCGTCAAACCAATTACTACTAAAATAACTTATCTTAAAGTACTACCATAATCTGTAACAAAGACTTTTGCGGTTTTACAAGTTCAAAATAGTGGCTTCTTATCGTTTTGCGCAAATCATAAACGTAACGCAACACTAACAGTAATTATTGTCGTTGCAGCACGTTTAAAAGGTTTCCATTAAATGACGGTATATTTTAACGTTTATAATTTCATGGTTGGTGTATACAATGCTGCCGTATAATGTTTCTGTTTCTCTAGTCGTACTTTTATGTTCACGTAAGCCAAATGTGAATCACCTTGGGTGGATGTGGCAGCGAAAAACTAAAACTTGGTGATAAGCTGTTTTACCATATCTACGAAAATAAATGCTAGTGAAACATTTATCTGTACGATAAGATAAAGTAAATAAGATCAGGAATTATTACAGTAGCAATATATATAGTATATATTGAATTGAAAACGAAGGCTTCCACCGGCAGAGTTAGTCAAAGACACAGAACAGCAATTAAAGAGAAACGCGAGCTCTGCACATTTCGCTGGAAACACGCAACTTCACGTTATTGCAATACAGCGCCCTCCGTGTTGGTACACGGCCAAATACGAAA
>JARFOC010109064.1:0-11809 GCA_031763485.1 Osmoderma eremita | reverse complement strand
AATTACTACAAAATATGCAAATAATATACAAAATGCATATATTATGCAAATATGCAAATTTATGCAAACTGCATATTCTCCGGCCTTTAGTTATAAGCTTGAGTTTCACTTGTATCTAATCAATAACGCATAGAAGAGATCTGTATGTTCGTTGTATCTCAGTTCTTAATTTAGTCCCAAGATGGCACTTACTAAAGTAAAGAAAATATAAAGCAGAAAGTATTTTACTATTTAGTTCGTTTATTACAGAATATAAAGTACTACACTTTCCTGAATTTGGGAAAGAATTTATTACATCTATTTATATTTTAAAACTCGCGGTAGTTAACGTAGATGTACATCGATAAATAAATATATATTGAAGAAAAAATAAAATAGCTTTAGATAAAACGTCCTAAAAAGGATAAAACTTTTTTTCCTCTCAACTTTTTTTATAAAACATGTTTTTTTCTTAATATGGGGTGGATCAATAGGGCTATGAAAAAATGGTGTTGCTAAATAAATATTAATTAAAAAATATATATTTATATTTCTAAAGTAAGATGATTGCTACAGGTATGCGGTCTATTAATGTCTAATGAAACTCAATTGTTCGTTCTCAATATATCAGCTCTGCTTTGTACATTTTTGTAAATATATATACATATAACTGGATCAAGGTCAGAAATTAATACATCGTTCCCCAAAAGTAAAAGTCAAATACTCAAAATATGTGCTTATATGTTACTTAATTTTTCAACATCTGATCCTCTCCAATAATACTTCTATTTCTATATAGGATAAAGGTAATACATACAAAACTATGCATTTTTAACTCATATAATTGAACCGGCACAATTTATTTTTGTTTCTTATGTAAAATAACCATACACAATAAAAGCAACACCAATAACTGAAGCAATAATTTCAGTAATGTGACATCTCAAACGAGATAAGCAAAGATGATGACACGAGATTACGGCAGTAGCGCCGCCATCTGGTGTCATCAATGTGAACACGTTCTTAACAAATGATTAATTTTGATAATAATGCATGACTACATATTTTCGAAAGTGGGCGGATATTCTGTTGTCTTCGAAGATAGGTAAGCCTAGAAATTTTCAAGTCAATAGGGCATGAGGAAGTGTGTTAAAATTGCGCTAGAAGATCGAAATACATACATACATATAAGTCAAGTTAATATAAATCTTTAAAAAAATCCCTGTATGCATGTACTACTGAGTGCCTTACATTATGGCTCACGTTTTTCTCTATTGTTTTCATTTATTTATTTACTATATTTAAACTTTACTGCGGTATTGTAATGAATTACGTTCTTGTTTTGTTAATTATGTGGTGCTGTAGCTCTGTTGTGAACGCGAAAAGCACAAATGCTTTGAGCGTTAGTATCAAAGCAAGAATAGTTATTATTAGAATTGTGTTTTCTTTCTCCATCGAATCTTGTTAACGTTAATCTGATAACCAATAAGAAACAAATCGTACGGTATCAACTTATTTAACATCTTCACGAAATTTCTTCAACCACTCTTAATTATAAGTCATATACTATCCGAAAATTCAGTCCAAATATCTTCCGATTTCGACAAGTGTAGAGAGTGAAATATACGATTCCAACTTGGAATGTTGTATGTTATAATAATCGTGGATGTACCAGCGTCTGTGTTCCTACGCGAGAAGGAATCAGAAACGAAGAGAACTTCAACGCAGAGGGAGTAAAAGAGAGACGAGCAGAAGACAGCGGAGTGGCCCAGATTGTCAGGTCGCTAATGAAAAGTAATGGACCTTCTTTTCAATCCTGGTTCCGTCGTCTCGTTCTTGACCGCCGGTCGGGTATCTCTCTCTCTCTCTCGCTAATCCCGATTATGGCTAACCCAACGACACCAGATTCATTTATAATCTGCTCTAGAATCTCTCGAAGGGAAATTTTCTCCTACCTACAGCGCTCGTATCATTAGTTATTATAAACGTCATCGTCTTTGATCTTGAAAATAAGTCGGAGTATTCATAAAATTCAGAAAAAGAATTTTGATTATGGATGGTATGTTATGCCGATTTGCGGATTTGAACTTTAATATAGTGAGGTATGACACCCTAAACAAATATGCAATGAAATTAAACAAGTGCAGAACTGACAGACAAATAAATGGAGAAAAAAATTGTTCCAATATCTAGGTGTAATAATAGAGGCTAATAGAAGCAAAAAATGCAGGAACAAATGAGAGAATCACAAAAACAACCCAATTAGTCGATGCCATCAAGAATAAATTTAACAGCAAAAGGGAAGCATCCCTGAGAACAAAAACGACAGCGTTTAGAAGGATATATAAACCAATACCCACATGCTGTTGTGAAACGTTTGTAATGCCGAAGCCACTGAAGAACAAAATACAGGCTCTAGAAATGAAATATTGAAGAAGAGTAAGAAGCCTGACCATCAGGGGTAGAAAAAGGAATACCATCACACGGGAAGAACTTGGCACCACATCTATGGACTAGAATTTATTAACGAAAAACTGTAAGGCTGCTGGGACCACATCAATAGGATGAAAACACTACCGGGAAGAGTATATTAGTAGATAGGCTATGAGCGTTCTAGCTCATTTTCAAGGTCACTCGTCCCCCACGTCCAGCGGTATGGATTTCTTGCAGCTAACTTCACGATGGAGACGACCCCGCGGTTATATCGTCCCCCAGGTCCCCGCGGTAGCACTTTCTCGCGGGCGGTGAGCTTTGGAGACGGTCCCGCGGAGCGATTTACCTACGGAGACTACGCAGCTTGTTTCATTTGGAGACGACCCCGTGGTTATATCGTCCCCCAGGTCCCACGCGAGGGCTTTCTCGCGGGCCACCCAAGTTGTAACATGAAATTATAACGAAGTCAATTTCATTTTTATAATGCCACCTGCATTCATAATGTAAACAAATTTATCGCAACATTAAAACGGATATATTGCTAATGTAAACAATTTTTATCTTTCTTGGAATTTCACGCGAGCACGTGGTGTTTACGTACCGCATCCTAACATAAACAATCGCCGCGATAATATAAACAAATTTTTGACAGTTCTTGGAATTAAAGTGTCTAACCAAGTTGTAACATGAAATTATAGCGAGGTCAATTTCATTTATGCATTTTTACAATGCCACCTACATTTATAATGTAAACAATTCTATCTCAACATTAAAACGGACATGCCAAGCAACAGAGGAAAAGGAGTATAGAAAGTCCTAAAGAGAACTGGGACAATACCGTTGCAAGGATAATCGATAAATGAAGAAAGACAATACAAGAAGCAAGTATATTAGCAAAAGCCATGTTTGTACACAACGTGCATACATATGCATCGAAAGGTATACAAAGGCTTGACTAAAGGAAGTATCTGAACGTTTCCACACCACTATAAGTGGCTTCTCCAGGAACCCCAAAAATTGTGGTAAGTTACAACCGTGTTAAAGGCGAAGACTTTCTGTTTTTTACTTTCTAACCGTAGAAGTCTATAGCTGTTATGTACTGTTTATGTGGAAGAAGTTCAAAATTAACTAACAAAAAGAAATAACTAAACTTCCTGAAAGTTGCTAGGTACATTTGAACAAAGCTGAAATATTTTATCATATGCAATACACAATAAGTTGACCACAAGAGAAAGCATTATAACCGATCAAAATTAACTTAACAAAATGCTGCAGTCACTAAAGAAAATAAAGTATCCTGTCAAACGCAGATTAAGCCGAATAAAGGTGCACCCTGCGAAAGTCCACCTGCTTTTTCATAGCTGGGTGGATCCCCAGCTTTTAGGTAGACATTGTGTATTTGTTAGAGTGGTAGTAATACCCAGAGGTTGGAGCGTTAAGCGAAACGCCCTTTCTTTCCCCTCAAGTATTTAACTGTACCGGTATAGTAAGTTTTAGTATGCAAATTCTAGGTACCCGCTAATGGGGAACTAAAAGTTCATGTTTATTGACCCGCGTAATTATTGCTGACGATTATAAAGGAGACAAGTGTTCTATTGTGAATTAAAGTTTTGTTCGGTGTAACGAGGGTGTAATAAATGGATAAAAGGTAGCCATATAAAAGAATGAAAAGGTGAAATTGAAATATCCTTATCGGAATATAATTTTGGTTTAATATAAAAATGTCAAACTGCTCCAAATAACATCTGATCAAAAGTATATCACGTATTGTAAAAGGGTTAACATCCTAGAAGGATTTAATCTCACTCCAAACAAAAACGTTAAATTAAAAAAAAATACAACGGACCAGGAATAGCATATTTCTTGCTGCGAGCAATTTTGATAATTTATTTTGTTGTATTGTTATTGCACGAGCAACACGACCTTTTTAGTGAAGTTCGAATAAATCTTTTTCCCAAGACGATCCTGTTGGTACTCTCCATTATTACCAAAGCCAAGTGGGCCTCTCATCAGTAGATTTTGTCTTCATTTCAACAACAGATAAGAATATTTTATAATTTTTATACTTTCTCGTTTAGGTGGGAAAATTACTTCTTTTCCCAAGTGGCATGAACGTGTTATTCAAGTGGTGTTCTGTGTGGTGTAAATCTCCCAGAGTGCGACGTCTAACATTATCTTCCTTCGTAGATTCTGCTGAGAATGGCAACTCAGTTGCCGAAATACGTATCCAGGAGTTCTTCACTCATCGAGGTGGTAAGGGTATTTTTTTTAATATAGACTAGCAATCTACTCTTCGTCCTATTATTGAATGGTGCTGCTATTATTAACTGCTTTGTCATTTCTATTAGATCTTCCTTCTGGTGATCAGTATCCGTATCAGTTATCCGCATAGGTTAGACATTGTTGGGTTTGTGAAGATTACCTTTGGTGTTGAATTCGATGTCGCGTGCTATGTCCTCTAAAGGCATATTGAAGAGCAGGGTAGATAAGGGATCCTCTTGTCTCAATCTGCTCTACTTCAAATTCTTTTGATACATTTCCATTTACTTTAACAGCATCACTGCGCCTAAGTAATGTCATATCTGTGAGTTGTGTCTCAGTTTACCTAGAATTTGTAGTCTATTCGGTGTTTGAGTCAACCCTTTCCTATTCATCGAATCATATGCCTTCTTGTTATCCACAAACAGCGTATGTACCAGTACTTCATATTCTTAACACGCTGTATTTGTTTTATCATGAAAATTCCTCCTTTTTCTGAATACCGCCTGGTAATCCTCGATTTGTTTTTCCGCCTTTAATTCTGTTTTGCTATTAATCCTAACAACTAGTAATAGTTATTCGTAAGTACTTTATTTCCATTACTTGTTCTATGAATTTGTTTTGTACGACCAGTTTACTAAGACACTTGCTTCGGATAAAATAAAGTCGTAAAATTGATCGTTCATAATATTAGATAAGAGTTAGTCATTTCAAATAGAAAAATATACCACTTCACACCCTGGGCAAAATGAAAATTACAATTGCTGGTGTTTTGGTTTTTGAATACAGTTGCTTTTCGGATAAGATAATTTCATAAAAAATAGAGTCCATTGATCTTTCTTGTATTGGCAACAATTTTTTACATTTTGGGATTTTGTATTGATCTGAATGAAGGTGGAGTGGTGATCTTTTCGACATTTTGATTTTAATCGAAAGCCTTCGTAGCGAAAGGCAATAAGTATAAAATTTAAATTTTCCTTTGAAGGAATGTTTTGGCGCTAAATAGCTGCTCTTGTTTCAGATGAAGTAATATTATAAAATATAGAATTGATTGGTCTTCCATTGTATTCGCAGAAATTTTCAATATTTTTAGGTTCTACGTCTTTTCGTGTTTTTGATTTTGATTAGGGGCTTTCACGCTAATAATTGATATGTGGATGCTCTATGATGATGTCTTCCGCACACATTAATCGCTCAATATTTTATGAACTCCATTGCGTCTATTTTGGTAATACAAAATTGTTTTCTTTCGAATTCCTAACTTACATAGCGAAGCGGGAATTTCAAACATCCAATCCTATATTTCAATACCCATATGCAATGTGACCAATTTACATGATAGAGATAGAGAAAGGAATGGTGACCTAAACGCATGCATATACATACATATGTATGTGTAATAGAAAAGATCGAACAAAAAAGAAGTGTAAAAGCATACGATTTTAATTTATACGAAGCAATAGCTACCAGTACCGGCGGCAGTAACTTTTTTTCCGCATGGTTGGCAATCCAAAACGAGTATTAAAGTTAATTAAAACATTCACCAACCGTCCGAACACGTCTAGATTGTCCGATAAGGGGCTTCGACGCACGTAAAAACACGTGTAAGCTCACGCTGCTCTAACTATATTATATTAAACATTTCCTGTATATAAGGAGAACATCTCGATCACTTATTATTTGTCAATAATCAACGGCGTATACCGAAATAATATTTTTTCCGCTTTTTACCCACACGATTACATATATTTTGTGTATCTGTTGGATGTTGTTACTATTAGGCTTCCGTATGTAGTTAAGCGTAGGTGACAGTTGTTAAGCGTCAAAATTATAAAGCGAAAAGATTGAGGCTACTGTTTTCATTACTTTATGATTTTAATATGTGGGGGAGATCCGATTAAATATGAGAATCCCACGATCCCTATGCCCAAGGGAAAAAATGGATGCAACCAATAGGGTAGGGTACATGCCATACTTTATTTCTGATAAATTCCGTAATATAAAACTCGCTATAGATCGTCTCAACCTCCGAATGCAGTACAGAGCTTATGAGAATTCGATACACGGGTACCAAATCATCGAATCAGCTGTACATTATTACTTCCGGTTCAATTATTTGGGTTTCCGACAATTAAAACGCATATTTTGAGGAAAACAGTGAAATATAAAATAAAAAAACACATTCTTTTCTTTATTTAAGAATCAGTGAAAAAGCCCATAATTTTATTTATTATTACATTAGCGTAATTTTCATTTCGAACATTTATTTTGGAACTGGGGTATTGTACAATTCATTAAATTTAAAGTAAAATATATAATCCTTTAACAAATAATAGTTTACACTTTTGTAACAAAAATAGGTGGAATCATACAAATCCCCATATAATACAATAATATTTAAGAAAGGAATAGGAATTACACACACACATATGTCATGTTTCAAATTATGCACTATACATATTCAAACGAGTACTTAATGCTTGGATAAAAGCTTGTCGACTCTTTTGAATTGTAGTGTCTATCCAAGTTTTATTTATTGCATGCCCTGTATTCACCCATGATTCATCGGTATAGATTAAAGTTCGACCTGAAACAATTAAAGTTACAGAAATGTGAAATAGCAAGAACGAAATTGTACTTTCTTCTCTAAATTTTTTGATCTCTCGTAAGTATTTGTGCCTCCACCGAATAATGTCGTCTCGTTCGATGAGTATACTTTTACGTATTACTTTTTTAAATTCGAAACCCATATCGTGCAACTATCTATGTAAAGTTGCTCGACTGAAGTTAGGGAGATCATCATCAGCATTGATACCAGCAAGAATTGCTTTTAATGTGAGTGGCATATCCTATATAAAAAAAATATGCACTTTACGCATATGCACTTTAATAGGTGCTTGCGTGTTCTCATCATATGTTTGGTGCTCCTGTTTTGTATTATATATTGTACGCTCTGAGCAACCCAAAGCTTTGATTGCTTCTTGAACGGCAGCACTCACATTCATCGTTTTATTAAAATAATTTAAAACATTTGCAATCATACACTTCTCCTTTAATCTTTTATAACGTAAAATTTGGTTATAATATTTTGTAATCTTTTATATGTTGTCGGATTGGTGTCTATTAATTGAAGATTATCATACTAAGCTATCTTGTTCATGGGACATTACTAGTCGAGACTACAAAAATCGTTGGAAGAGAAGAGTAGCAGAGAGAGACTTACAATTAGTTAAATACGTGTGTGTTATACTTTACGGAAGACAATATACATTTTTCGACAGTAACCAAAACCGATGTGGCTTTTATTTTGAAAAGCGTCCGGTGTATTTACTTTTTAACTTGAGGAGTTTTAAGACGTTTTAAGATAAAAATATATTGGAAATTAACAGCATAAACTAGTATATTGTTTAATACAAGTGTCAAAAACATCAAGAAAATGTCGCAAATAACATTTTTTTAAATGTTATTTTAGTTTGTAGGTTATAGATGAATCTGTATATAAATACAGATGCATTCATAACCTAAAAAATAAAATGTATGTATTATTAAATTGTCATTCTCCTGTACTCGAATATGTTTATAAATGTATGCTTTGCTGTTGCAAAACTTAAGTATAATTTAAAGTAAAAGTAATATATAAATAATAAAATCACAAATAATGTAATTGTGATTTTATTATTTATATATTACTTTTACTTTAAATTGTACTTAAGTTTAAAAAGGATAATAGAAATATATGTTTTTAAAAAAGCTTTTTATAAAAAAATCGCACTAAAAAGGATAAAATATTTTTTTCTAAGCGCTATTGGTTCATCCTACACTAAGGATAAAACTTTTTTTTCGTAACTCTTTATAGAGCTTAAGTTTTTTCTCGTAGTGTGGGTGAACCAATATGATTAAGAACAAAAAAGCTTAAGCTTTATAAAACGTTACGAAAAAAACCTGCTGTATCCCTAAGAATAAAGGATACACTAATGTAGGGTGAACCAATAGCGCTTAGAAAAAAAAATTCGCTTTATCCTTTTTAGTGCGATTCATATAAAGCTTTTTTTTAATATATATTTATTACCCATTACCAAACATGAATGTTTGTCTACTTGCATGCCACTGACGCCATGACGCATGAGACTGTGAGACTTCTTTTATTATAAAAATTATTCCCTACCAGCTTGAAATACGAACGTGCTGTGCTGTGTTGGGCAGGATTCATAAGAAAATTCCCAAAAAACGGTAAGATGCACAAATACAATCGTGCCACCGCTTGGGGTATTTGTTTTTGTAATTTTAAGCTACCGCTCTGTGGGTGGGGCCTCTGTCAACCGCGCACGGTGACAATGTAATATCGGAACAATAGCTCCCACCTGACAACATCGGCGGAGGAGCGACATCAGACAGTTATCCGTCCGCGTTTGTGCCCTGTAGCCGTCGATGCCGGAAGATCATTTCAGTCCGCTTCGGAGCGGGTTAATTTACATTTTAAAAAAGAGCGAGGCTGGGTCCAATTATCTATGTATGTATCGACGAATAACGCATACGTATACAAGATGTACCAAGGTGGAAAGAAAAACGAAATATGTGGCTTTTATGCCTAGAAAAGATAAGTGTTCTCCTGGATTTATCAACGAGATAAATAAACCACAAACATCATATGCAACACATTTTGAAAAGAGAACGCACTAAAAAGGATAAAACAAGTTTTTTACAACTTTTTAGCGTTAAATTTTTTTTTAGTGTCGGGTGAACCAATAGATTTTTTCTTGAACTATTATCGGTTCACCCCACACTGAGAAAAAAAAGTTTTTTTCATTTTTATATATTTTTTTTCGTTTGAATGGATCATGTTCTGAATCAAATAGGAGTGAGATCTATACTTTGTTCCTACCTTGCTTAATCTTTTACCACACATATATACGCATCATACAAACGCGTACATCATTAAATCACTATCGCGCATAACATCACCGACTCACCGCACACACGTATATAATTTTCGTAGATTCACTCTCCGAAGTAAAACTAATTTAATTGCGTAGTGTCCATAACTCTTCGGTATTCGTATATGAACGCGGCCGGACGCCGCTGACGTAGAGACACTTTTCCGGCGCGTACTATACGATCTGTGCCGTGCAGACCAAAACCGGAAAAAAGCCGTCGTATCCGAACTCAATTATACCCATATTGATAATAGTTATAAATATTGTTCGGTCGGCTGCAGGTGTTCCATTATACATACAACTTTTTTTTTTTCACCGGTCTCTGAACGGACGGTGGTTGTGAGCTCGTGATGAGATCGTGTAGCATGACCCGTCTAATGAATTCACACGTAATGAATTGGAGGGAAAAGGGTAGATGTGTGAAGAATAGAAATCTATTTTATTCGCCTCCTAGTTCGGGTTGTTCAATTTCGGTTTTTACAAATCGAAAAATCTCAAGAACAGTCAGGGTAGCCAACCGAGGTTGATAACAACAAAATAAAGACATGGACGTTACAGAAACATAGAACATGCATCACTCAAGCATTCACGATCACCTGGGCAGGATCTGAGATGTGTAAGAGAGTTGATCATTCTTATATATTCCGGCTTCCTCGTGAACTCAAAGAGGTTTTTTGACCTCGCCTATAAGCATCTGCCACGAGAAAAATGGTCCTTTTTTGGAGCGACTGGCGATGAGGAGTGCTTTGTTAACAACAATGTGGTGCGGTTTTGGCCTAGATGAAATGATTTGCCACAGACGTCGTCTGCATTAGACATTCTTCTCTGATGCATTTCCGCAGCCTATGCTCTTAGTGTGGTGGGATTTTAAGGGTGTCTGGTTTTTTAGCTTCTAAAAGGATACCAAACAGTCAATTCTGTACTGTCACCAATTGGAGTCTATCAGCTAGAAACGTCCAAAGTACGTTAATCGTAAAAGGTTGTGGTCACTTACGACCAAGTTTGATCACCCATCAAAAATTATTGGTGCTTGGATGCTACCATATTCGCTCGATTTTGCATCGTCTTCCACTTGTTTCGCTCTCTTCAAAACTCCTTGCGTGGTACAACGTTTAATTCAAATGAGGTTTAAAATTATTTGAGAAGCATATGTTGCATCACATGTGCAATAGACGATTTTTGGATCGAGTTGCTATTGATTGGTTGGTGGTTGCCAAACGCTAGCAGCCTTTGGCTTCTATGAGTCTATTGGGTAATAAAAAAATTAACATTTTAATATATGAATTCAGCCACTGTCAAAACTATAATTCGAGTTTTACATCTTTCTTTCCAAAATCAACTCTCAACTCAATCTGTATTTATTTTCCTTTCTCTCAAAGTCTCCATCTTACCATCGATAAATTATTTTACCTTTCAAGCGATACCAAATCTAGATGCATCGACTCAATTTACCTATCTCTCAATGCTATTGCAAAAATAATAATGTTCCGGCATTCGAGATCTCTCTCACTCGCTCATCGACCGAGATATCTTGAATAATCGATTTCAATGAATAAATTAGCTTCAACTCCAAGTCCATTAAGTAGACTGCCGCCGTTCGATTTATATTCTGTCCCCTATCCCCACATATAGCAACGTTCCCTTATTCTCCATCATTCTTACCCGTCCCTATCTGCCCAAGTGTGGCGGGGAATTCGCAATTTTCTCGGACGATAAATGCCGCTCTCTGTCGCCAACGATTTAATTTGGCAGGAAAGTCGTTATCGCCGGCTCAACGAGGTCTGGGCCAACTAATAATCGAGTAATTTTCGTTTATGTGTATTCTCGTAAATCTTGAGTAGGTACTCCTTAATGATAGCATGTTATAAGCCCGTATGTACAGGGAGATATATTTTTTGAAGTAAACGCAAAAAAGAAAAAAATATCGGGTTTATATTTAATAATACTCACGTGACCTTTTGCGTATGTAGCCCCTATACGAAATGGTAATATGTACTTAAAAAGATTCTTTAAATGATTTACACGTTTTTACAATTTTTATGCATCTCACATTACATTGGTTACGTCAGGTTACGTCGATTGTATTGTTAAACGTAAATCTGGTATGTATACTAGCGACATTTTCTCATTGTACGACCTAACGCTCAACGTAGAGCCTACATGCCTAGCATGGATAGTAGACAGCTTATTGCATTCATTGGCTG
>JARFOC010109054.1:0-11809 GCA_031763485.1 Osmoderma eremita | reverse complement strand
GACTTTATTGAACCTATTTATGTTAAGATCACTACCAGCTCTGCCGGAAATATCAAACCTCCAATTTGAAGTCAAAAGGTTTATCATGGTCCTTAAGCTTGCTTCATAAGTAGCACCCTGCACTGTTGGCTCATTCTTAATAACTGTATGAATAGCAATGTCGCAACATTGTTTTAAAGATGTGCTTATGTTCATTGCGAATGTGGGCGACAGGAAAATATCTTTTGTAATGTCATACTTCGCAACAGATTTTGTGGCTTCAACCAATGCATCATAAAACTTTGGTTGGAGTGCTTCGAACATGCTATTTATAGATGGCTCTGTTTTATTAACTTCTATTAAAATTCTTGACAACTCTCTCATTTTTCTGCTTGATACGTTGATAAAATGTTTTTCTCTATGAGTCAATAAGTATCTAGCTCCAAAAGCACAAATTATGGAATCTCTTTTTGCTACCAGCGAAATTTTATCCGCCCTCATTCTTGGAGAAACTTCATCTCTTAATCTTTGATTAATTTTCATACGCCCTAATAATAAATTTTGACCCTCACTTTGTGAATTTTTTGAATGTGGTTCGCCTAAACATTTTTTTTCTATGACGATATAAAAATTTTGAAGAATAAAAACCGAGGCAATTGGTGCAAGGTAAATATGTTCTATCAGGAAGGAGAGACTGTTTAACTGGTTTAAAGCATTCTTAAGAATTTTTCAAATAATTTCCTTGCCTTTTAATTAACGTTATTAATTGTTTCCTTTCTTTACTTTTTGGTTCTTTTGAAAAAATTTTTGATACCTCCGCTTCGCAAGAATGATTTCTTTTGATGTGTCTAACAAAATTTAAAACACAAAAATAACAAAAATCTTTCTTTCTTTCGTAGGGTTTCCTTGTGTTTGTCTGAATATTATTCTCCACTCTCTCTGGAAGTTCTAATATTGTTTGGTTATTACTTAAAAGACTTTGAATTTGTTGATTTTCGTTGTTTTCACTAATAAATTCCGTATTTGACATAAAGTCGTCAAAGCTCTCATCTTCTGAAGGATCAGGACTGTACGTTGGATCCTCATCGGTGTCATCAAAAGGTGATGATTGAGATCCCTGCAATGGTATATTAAAAACAAGTATTACAGTAACAGTAATTGTACAAAGTATGAGTTTTATGACTGCTTCTTCATTTCTTAAAAATAAATTCATCCTTTAATAAAAATTAAGATCAACGTAATGGTTGCTAAGAGCATATTGGTATTATATATTGTTAGCGAGATTCGGCCTATAGAGAGCCATTTTAGAGTTCTGCGAAAGATATTCGTAGCTTTTGAACCTATTAATATACTAGAAGTTATAGATTACATACTATAATTACAGAAAATAGTAAAGCATAAGTAGTTTGAATTTCAAAATCTCTGTGAATGCTTAGTTAAATTCGTCACTAAAGGTATTTTCGGAACAACTTTTATATTGTATAATGTAGACAATACTTTATAACGTAATTATGATGTAATTTGTTATAATTAAAATGTAAGTTTTAAAATTTGCAAAATTTTATGGTGTAGGATCACGCACTACTACACTTACTACGAAATCTATGTCGGTTGAGGTTGACGCAATCGGTGATAATGGCCTGTTACAGAACCATGTTTCTGTCCTCTTTTTACTAAAGAACTTTAAGCCAACCTGTAAATATAGAGAAGAAAACATTTTTATTAGTATCTAATTTTGTATCTGTCTGATTGACGGTATAGTAAATGCCTTACATAATTAAAATTAGCGATGGTATTTGCGTCTTTTTAATATTTATAATAAAAATTAATTCTAGCAAGTGTCTACTCAAAATCCACTGGCAAAGATACCACAGGTGTATCGCAATCAAGTGAATATCTTTTTTTGCGAATCTAAACTCATAAAACTAATATAACTGAAAACTATATATATATAAGATTTTAACTTTACTGCTGAAGTTAAAACTGCACAAAAAATGCATTGGAATATGCTAATTCAAGCAATGATGGTTAACTGAATATGATATACGAAGAGGTCAGAAGCAAAATGGTATAAGTAATCAACCCATTAAAAATGAGTTCACTGCATTTTCAAATCTGTGCAATTTTTAAATTTAAATGCATTTTTGTACTTACCTCGTTTTTCATAAATTAATCACATATACCATTTTGTTTCTGCTGATCTCCTCAAATGTGTTAAATCAATTTGAAATAGGTTGCATGAATAAGAAAACAAAGCTACGATCACGTAACGCGTTGTGCACCAAGTCATTCTTTCAATAATAAATAAGGTTAGATTAAACTAAAAAAACTAAAGATACATATTCAAACTCACCGAACTTGGAAAAAGAGGTTCTACATACTTAGATTTCTTGGGCAACGACATATTATAATCTGAAAACGAAAAAAAAAAAACAATTGTATTCGTTATTATTTTTGATTGAATAAGCAATTTACTTAAATCACGTACCTTTTGGTTAACGGACACTTTGAAATGTTTCACAGAATACTATGTTAGGCGATATACCGTCAACACAGCGCACTGCGCTCGAAATTTGAAAATGTTTACTCATAACCGAAATTAACGGTTTTTCTCATCCGCTCTGCGGGCAAGACATAAAATACATCATATGCAACGTTGCCAGGTAGGAAAGGAAGCAAAATAGTGTGATTTCTGTATGGGAAATATGCGGCATGTGTATATAATTTTTGCTCTGTCGGCATTTCTGTGAACTAAAATATATGGAAACTACATAAATAGCAATATTTTACGTCCTCCAATTTTTGGTCGTAGGGGCTAGATGCCTTAGAACAAATGTATGAGAAAAATATATGGCAATGTCGGAAGCATAACTAACCGCAATTTTTAATTTGTAATTTCTTTTCTGTGTTAACCCACAAAACAAGGGCGAAACTATTTTGCTATACTATAGTTTTTAAATTTACCGCCATGGCAGGGGTAAGGTTACATAGTAAAATAAATTCTTAAATGTACCAATCCCCAAAAAGTTTTTACAATATATTAATAATAAAGAAAAGTCTCACTTTATACCGGTCACTATATAAATTTCAAGAGTTCTTTCCAGAGCTAATTTAAAAGTACCATCATATCAACCATAACATTAACCTTATGATACATTGAATACAATTGCAAAAGTGTGGTTAGGTTTACGTTATTAAATCCTTTAGTTATGCCATTGTGCACTAGCGGTTACTCATTAAAATGCACCCGATACCAAATTATGTTATTTTACATAAAATGCTGTAATTTGTATTTCTAGAACAAATTACCCGTAGCTCTTCGGTTTCAAATTGAAACCATCTGGAAAAGATATTGCATAATATCGCAATTATCTATCTGGAAGTAATATTTTGTGTATTATATGAAATTTGTATATTCAAACCTTTTAGTAACGGTACAGAGTCCCAATATCTTATATAGGATCTTCGGGTATACTTTCCCACGAACATGTATATCATGTAAACAGGTATGCATATGACAACACCAAGTATTACGTAGACCATGAGTACCACGACTACAAAAAAGAAAGTTGTTGCATATATTTCTTTTAAATACAAATAAGAAAAATAGAAAATTTTGCCTAATTTTACCAGGGAACATGTAAATAAAAATAGAATATAATTTCTATAAAATATTTTTTCAATTTAGAATAATAGTCTTTCGAATTTTGCCGTAGAAATTTTCTTTTAAAACGACGTTTCGCTGTCCATGCTGCAAGCATCTTAAAGATTTTCTTTCTTCTCTAGACTGTTGTTTTCAATCATATATCTTTCGTGGGCACCGAAGCTGAAATATAAACATCTTTTTACCCGTGTTTACATTCATTCCGTTAAGATCCCTATAACTGCTACAATTAATCTGCGATTGGTAATTCTGTGCAGCTGTTTATTTACTACTGGTTGTTTATATACCTCGGTTCGTTTCTTAAGTAGACCTTCCGTTTCGTTCTATGTAGCTCTTTCTACATTCATAGTCTAGTTTCTATGTACTCCTTTGGTCGTTTATAACAATCATCACATTCGCTACATCCAAGCAATACAACAATTTTACGAAATTACAGCAATTACAGTTCTTATTTTCCTTAAATTGGATAATTGACTCAAAAATTCATAGTTCCTATTTTGTTCATTTTTTGGTATTTCTTTATTCCTTAGTGGATATAATGGATAATACGGTAAGTAGAATTCATTAGCTACTCTTTAAAGCTCAGGTTTATGTGCAGTTGTTTCGTGAATGTCCATTTCATCCCCTTAAAAATACGGTTATCCCGTACATAACACCAGATTAGTAATGGAGTTTGTAGAAACCACCTTCTCTAATCGTGTTATTGCTGGGAAGGGTATGATGAAATGGCCACCTCGATCATCCCAAATTCAATCCATGCGACTTTTTTCTGTGGGGTTATGTCAAACAAAACCTTTATAGTTTTGTAATAATAGCGAGCTTGCAACAGTTGCAAGTAAAACTGTTGAGAATTTTTGTCCCTAGAAATCGGGAGGCAGTTAGGCGGGAGCTTTATGATAGACTCGGCTATTGTTTGGCCGCGGAGGGGGGTATTTTCGAACCCTTCATAAAATTATGCAGTATTAAGTGATTGAGTAGACATGCATGCGTTGCCATTCACAAAGCAATCCAATGGTTTTCTGTTGGCAATTGATGGGATTTTTGATGTCCGTTGTGCCTGTTGTAATGTTTATTTTATTTTCAGTATTCCAATTTGTTTTGAGTCTCTTATTTGAGTTTTCCTTACTTCAAGCATTAGTTGTGTTTGAAAACTTATCATTCTACTATTCAATTTTTTGCATCTGTTAATTAATGTTTTTCAACATTTTCTTCACTGCCTCATCCATTTCAAATCAAATCATTAAATCATGTTCATGTCAAATTGTTTATAAACTGTATGTCTTGCAAGCGGCCCTATGGAATTTTCATTTCAAGGATTCTTTTATATGAAGTAGTAAACTTTTTAGTATTTTGTAAAGTAATTCTTTCATTAGTCGTATTAACCGTTCCAATTTTTATATTTGGCTTTTCCTCATCTGTTTCACATTGATATTGTCAAGTTAAGATTTTGGTTTACACACGCTTAGTTAAAATACGAGGTGGTACTCCAACGTTCCCGGAATTCGAAACACGTGCTCGTATGGATGTAATTACAATTAAACGCGGCTGCAAGGAGGCCTCATTTTAGGTGAAAACGTTCTTTGCTGGTGAACAGTCTTTCATTGTTGAGTCTGCTTATATTTGCGATTTTGCACCGGTCGATTTGATCAAACAGTGTAACTGTATCAAATTCTGTTTTAAATTTGAGACTGGTTTAAACGTTTCAAAAATGAGCGAACATCAACGTTTTGTAGGACTACAAACCGGTATTACACCAGCATGTGGTTTAGTTTTTAAGATTATTACAGGTGACGAATGTTAGGTTTATGGGTATGAATACCGGAACCAAACAATAATTATCACAATGGAAGAACCCACCTTCACCTATGTGAAAGTGAATTGCAAATCAAGTTCTTACTGATGTGTTGTTTTTTCGGTATTCATGAGATCACCCACAAAAAGTTTGTACCTCTACGTCAGACCATTAATGAGTTATATTGTGATGTCCAGAAGTTGCGCACCAACTACTCGGTTCTTCTAATGCGAGGGGAGAAACCAATTTTATCATACAGCAGTTTTTGTTTCTTATCCAGTGTACTCGCTCAACCCCTTGCGACTTTCTCTTGTTTGTGAAGATAGAACTCCAGTTGGCGGAGTAAGTATTTGACACGATATAGCAAATTTAAGTTGTATCGCAGACGGTTTGAACATATTACAAGATAAGACTTCCGGAATGCATTTCATCCGTGGCAGAGGTCATGGAATTGATTTTCGTCCCTTCGAGAATACCTTTGACGAAGGTAATCTGCATTTTTATTTATCGCTACATTTACGGAACTTTTGGGTACCACCTCGTACATTAAGAAATATGTACTTACTTGCACCCCACGCATGAACAAGATGTATATGTCGATTGATGAAGCAGAGAGGTATTTGAACCATGAGGGCAAAACACATAAATTGTTTCCATGATAATTTCGTCCTCTTCTCCGAAGAAATCTGGTGAAATTGAAAAGCTTTAACGTATTGGATCTAGTAAAAATCCTGTTAAAAATCGACTATGTTGATTAAGGGCTATTTATGTATATACTAGACATTCTATACTTTGTTTCATAGTGCGAAGGAGGAGTGACGTCACTATAATTCGTTAACGTAACACGCTGCAACTTTTGTGAGCCCGCCCACAAGGAACAACAAGGATTAAAACGCCGCTTCCATATTTCCTTGATAGCTGTTCTAGTTTACTTACTACAGTTTTTGTTGATTTTGACGGGTTCTTTCAAGAAATTGTGATAAGTTATACCCTTGTATATATACAAGAATTATACATACGAAATTACATTCTAAGATGGATCCGGGGCCCGCCAAAATTAAAGTTATTACAAATTCTGTACCTCCAAAACTTTCCGCGGTTTTGGTCATTTATTTATTTCTGAAAACCACCAAGCGGTTTTCACCATAAACCGCCTCAAGCAATCAAAACTAAAGAACGACCAAAAGGGAACTACAGCATTATCAATCGAATATATGTGAATATAAGCCTTGATTTCTTCAACGTTTATAAAGTGGATATTTGAATATTGACTGAATTACCGACTACCAAACATTTCCTATTGTAATAGGGGATTACTGCGTCACTCCTTCCAAATAAAAAAAACAAAGCATGATTATGAACTTGCGCAATCCTCATGTACATATCGTACAAAACCAACACACATCTATACGTTGTTTGTACTTACTAGTTTGTGATAAAGCTTGTTAGCGAAAGCGTTTTTGAAATAAACCGATGAGGCGGAAAAAATGGAATCGTTTTCGTCGCCATCAGTTGCGTCAGCGGTCTGTAAGTCCGCGAAATATAATCCTCGGGAGTGGTCCAAAGCCTTCTCATCTTGATCTGAGGACTCTTCCTTGGCCGCCTTGGAGAGGAGCTTCAATTTCTCCGCCTCCAGCTGTTCCTCCGTCAACTTGTGCTTGTCGTACGCTTTTTGCGCTTCATTTTGCAATCGCTTTCTGAGCTTCTTGCCGTCTCTGATGGCTTTAGGGGAAAACAATGACATTTTGATGAGAGCGTATGTCAAATTAACAGCAGGTAGTCTAAAATATGTTGTTGATTTCACGTTGCTATTGGTAAAGTATGCATTTAACCAAAGATTATAGAAGTAAAGATAGGAAACGTACGACTCTGTCGATTCTAGCACTATCTATGGTCCCAAATGTTAGGAGAAGAAGCTTACTGGCGACCATGTTAATTATATCTGTCACCTTAGTTGCATTTAATTGACAGTTATATACAGAGGGGGTGCACTGGTATACGTTCGGTGTAAACCAGGGGTTACTCGACCAATAGAAGGCAAAATTCTATCTAATAGAGGGCTCTGAGTGTAAAATTCTAGAAGTCTGCATAGAGTATTTTAAATACATATTACATTTCCTATAGTTGTTAGTAGTCCTTTTGGTTTTTACTTATTGTTTAATCATTATCGTTACTTTTATTATTATTGTGTATTTCTTCTGTAAATATTGACGTGTCCCAATTTTATTATTATTTTGTTAACGCACGTCGGGCAAAAATGATGCATCGCCAGGTACCTGGACTGTACTTTTTAGCGTAATTATATTCCTAATGGGTATGTTTTTGTTGAGTAGGGTAGATTACTGTTAGAGCGAATTGTTTTCCTTCAGAGTCTTGAGTCTATAAGTTGCTATTGTAGAAGTCAGTACGTGAATAAAATTATTGTTAAAGCTGGTTGGTGCGTTATTGTGTTTAAAAAATAAGTGAATTTAACAATTTTGTGCAGCAGGAGTAATCCGAAGAGTGTCTTTATGGTATTTTGTCTGGTAAGTAAAAGGATTGATTCCAATTGTAAATATAACTTTCAGGAATGCGTTAATCCAAACCGTCAATGCGTTTTTTTGCACAACTTGTGCGCTCACTTTCTGAAGAGAATTATAGTTGGAAATAGAACATGTGCTACTTAAAAATCTGTACGGCAGAATGCATATACTATTTGGCACATCTTGTGAATGACATTATTGGAAAAAAAGTTTGTATAGAAGAATGAACAGAATTTTGGTTGGCATTATGCATCCTGTCAAGTTTGAAATATATGAGATTTGGCGCGGTAATCTGTTCAGCTGGGTTCGCAGACCACCAGATGGATAGGCACACAATTTTAACGGTAAGTGCCCAATCTCCCCTTACCATATTATCTCTAGTTATATAGAAAACCAAAATATTTTAGCAGATTGTATAGTATATTCTCAGATTTTTCTATATTTAAAAATTGGTCGACGTGGATATTGCATTAATAAGTTGTTGGTATACATAGTTCGCACACAGCATTCGCATTGATTCAAATAACGTATGAAATGCTCATATGCCCGAGATCTTATGATCGAGTAAATCATTATTAAATATTAACCCACAGTGGATTGTAAGAATTATCATGGATGTAAATGTAATACGATAAACAATAAACAAAATACAATTAACAGTATTGATTTTAGGTATTTTAGATTAGACTAATACAATTTACTGCTCTTTAAGAATTCGACGAAAAAATACTATGTTACACTTAGAAAGACAGAGTTAACTTAGCTATGATCTTACTTGGCCTTCTATAGCAACAATAGTGCCATCCGGTTAGGCACTTGATTTGCTTAAATTCTGAAATTCTCGTTCGTAAAATCAATTTCCACTATTTTATAGCGTTCCACTTTAAGTGGACTAGGCTGTATTACAGGCTTTCTTTTGTAACGTTACACATAGGCATTTCCTGCAGGATTCACCTGACATGAGTCCTTGTGACCTTTTCCTCTTCCCAATTTGATAATTCATTTGAAGGGACATCATTTTGGAATACTCGAAGACATTCAAACGGCTGTTCCAGCGCTGCCATGAGGAATGGAATAACCGTCTCCAACGCTGTGTGGCTTCCCAAGGAAGGTATTTTGAGGGAGACAACGTTCAATTGTAATTATATTCAAATAAAAATATTTAAAAAAATATCTGTCTCATTACTTAATTTACACACCTCGTATAAACTTTGATAAGATGTTCTTGCACCAGATGTCTATTTACATTTGTATACGTTTTTCTTTAATTGCCGAACGTCTTCTCCTTATTTCACAGGAGACGTTTCCTTCTCGCGGAGATGAATAAGGAACACGCAAATCTTGATGTATGTATGTCTAAAAAACCGATTGCGTCCAGCACAACTTTTCGTACACATTGAGCTCGCTTGATAGTATTTAGCGTTACCCAAAGTGCCATTATTTTTTTTTAAGAAAAAGCGTTTGAGGAAATGAGTTACGTGCTTTTTTTGACGTTGCTAATCCAAAATCGATTTATTGGAAAACTGACATTGATACATTGGAAATTATAGTGGTCGAGGTAGAAAGATAATGTAATACTTTTTGTAGATGAAGAAATTGGGCCAGTTTTACGGAAGTGTAAGTTATATATTTCTATTTCTGAGAGGTTATTTGTTTATAATTGAAACGTACGTATACCATGTTTCTCTTTACAGACCGTGGAAGTTATCGCTGCAGTTAGTCTCTGGGTTTGTTTGATCCTTGTGCTTCATAAGTTAAAAAATACCGGTTTTCCGAGTATTTATTTTTGTTGATGCTATGTTACAATTTTTGTGTATGTTTAATTTGTACTAATACTTTATTTTCCCGAAACTTTGTAGTTTCTTTTGTCCTAATTCTTCTTCTCGATGGTACTTATATCCTGTGAAGGGTGTCGGAGTTTTCTACTTTAACTATATGTCCACTATTTCCATGCCTTCCCATCCTGTGCTAACAGCCCCATAGTATTAAGGGGTTCTCTCTAATTTCCCCTAGGTCTCTAACTTGCTGTATCTTCCCACACCTTTTGCCTCGATAGTCTTTCTCGGCAGTCTATTCTCGTTCATTTTGATTACATATCCATACCAATCCAGTTCCTTTCTTTCTATTGTTTTGGTTTTAGGTTCCATGGCAATGATTCTTTGATGTTAATGTTTCCATCGAATTTTGTCTATCCACCGACTTTCCTGGGGAAAAAATGTTTGCAGCTGTTATGGTACTGTCGTGTTTGGTCTCGTCCTTGTTTCACTCGTACACCTTAAGGGCGGTACCAGTATTGAGTTTCGTCTTTTTTGTTACTTCCCTTTTATCGTATAGTATTTTATGGAGGGTCCAATATCATTTGTTTGATTTCTTTGCTCTGTTCGCTGTTTCTTCATCAATTTTACCATCATTTTTTTTAAGAGCCGTCTGACAAGAGTCTCCAGAATCACTTCAGCTGCTTGACTTTTTGTATTTGTCTCCCATTTCCTATTCCAGCCATTCGCAAATCCTTGTGCCCTGCACCAATTTGTACAGGTCCTCGGCCGATTGGTCTTTATCGTCCTCTGGCTTCATGTTTGGTTTCCTAAAGATTGCCTCTCTTCTAGGGTCTAAGGCTTTGCATTCACATATGATGTGATAAGTCAACCCCGATTTTCTGTAGGTGTCCCTTCAGTGCATAGTGCCCTGTCAGCAGATCTATTACTGTACGAAGATGATTTAGTAGTTGATCAGCCTTCTTTACTAATGGTTCCTTAAAAGGGGTTCCTTGTACATAATATTATTTCATTCCGCTTAAAAGATTGTTATTCATTATTAAATTTTAAAATAGTACTTAATTATTTATTGTAATAAATTATAGAGTAACTGTAGAAAATATGGCCTAATACCTTAATATTGGTTATTTAAGAATAAATTCAATGCTTGGTGAATGATTTATCCAGAATAGAGGGAATTGACCGATACTACGCCTACTGTGCGCGCCTTAAAAATAATATAGTACTACTATATTCATTACAATTTTTACCAAATTATAATGCTTTATGGATCATTTAGACTACGAATTAGCTTGAACTAATTAGTCGGCAGTTTAATCGTTGAATCTGCCATGAAAAGAGGCTATCTTACTTAAAGAGGCAACCTGGTTTTAGTAAAGGTCTAATTATTTTTGTCCGCTTATTCAAAAACAAAATCATTAAAATAAAATCTCTAAACGATTTCAAAACAATTTTTTTAAACCTATTTAAACCCCTTCACCAAAGGCATTCTCACACTACGTTTTTGTAACAGAAACTCGGCTTTGTAGGCAGTGATTAATTTTATTTTAGATTTTTTTTAGAACTTCTTTAGTATTTTTAATTGCTTAATATCTGTCTTAAATTAGCGATGGAGGATTTTTTATTCCGATGTTCGCCTATACAGAATCTTCAATTATAATTTCAGCAGGGGAATAATAAAAACGCCGTCAATACGGGAGTATTGGCGCACGGCTAATGTGTGCCGTGCGTCAATACTCCCGTATAATGTAGTAATGAAATTATTACAAAGATGATTTTGCACATCCACAAAGGTACACTGAGGAGTCGTAAGCGGCAAAACACTGGACATGTGGGTGTGATGGCAAAATCATCTTTGCAAAATTATAGATGTCGATTGGCTTTTTTTTCCGCGACCAAAACCAGAAACAAGAACAAACAGGTAATGGGTTGAAATCTCCTGGTTTGGTACATGCGAAGGAGTGTACTTCACCCAATCATGTCAAAACAGGAGAATTACCAAAACTTGATCGTAAAAGGGTCAAAGCAATCACTTCTGTGTTTACAGGTCACTGCAAACTCAGGAAACACCTACACA
>JARFOC010109043.1:0-11809 GCA_031763485.1 Osmoderma eremita | reverse complement strand
TTCTTTCCATTCCTGCACAATTCGTTGCCACAATAGATTTCTGTCTCCTCGTTCTATGGCGTTTTCCCTCATTCTGTCTTTTATGTAACTCCATAGGTTTTCTATGGGGTTGAGGTCCGGGCTTCGTGCCGGCCAATTTTATATTCTCAAATTATTGTCTGTAATCCATTGTTGGACAACATTAGCCGTATGAATTGGTGAGTTGTCATGTTGGAATGTAAACTGATCATAAAGATGCATTGCGATGGCAACATAACATTCTCCAAAATATCCCTATATTGTAACGCTGTCAAGGGTCCATTAATATCCCAAATAGTACCAGGTCCTGCGTTTGAAATCCAACCTCACACTGCTACAGAAAGCCGTCCACTTCTATTTTTCGGATGAACATATACAAGCCTAGAGCTACTGGGACGGGTAACAAGGCGCGTATTGGTGTTTGGGGTGCTATGAAACGTCGACTCGTCGCTGAAGATTACTGTTTTCCAAAAATCTATGGGCGTATTTTGATAGTACAGTGGGAAATTTATTCTGTCTTGACGATTGCGCTTGGAATGCTCCGTTTTAATAGCAGCACGATAGCTTTTGAGGCCACCGGGAAAGGTGGTAGCGGCAATGGCTTCCTTGCAACTTGTGAAATTGCCTTAACATGGTATCTTGATAAGCAGTGAATATTCTTTGTTTTGAAGCTTTTGGCTCGTTTGCAACTGAATGTGATATTTGCCATTTTCTTTTTAAGCAAAAAATTGTATTGGGATTAACACCATATTCACGCGCTACAGTACGTAGACTCCATCCGTTTTCCAACATTGTTATTGCGCGCACCCTGGCTTCTGTTGACATCATATTGTGCGGCAACTGTTCCTAATGCTGTATAAAGAACTGAATATTATTGTGGTGTCTGCTTGCTTTTATATACGTCAGTGTCAAATATGACTCATCATTCGAGAAATAATATTTTCGACATTTATCTGGATTGCTTGTCTCTCAATACTTATCAATAAGCCTGTGTTATATTCGCATATATAAAGATTCCAGAAATACAGAATATGTTTTTTTTGCCTACCTGTCTATGTCTACGCAAAGACCACAATAAATAGATGCAATCGGCTTTTACATTCATAAATGCAGCTGCAGCGTTTTTAAAATAGACACAGAAACCGCACATTCATTCATTGATAAACATCGTCATTTCAGTAGAAGTGTATACTTATAATTATTTCGTTATATTATGTTTTAAATAAATGAAAGTACTAAACCTTTGATATTGTTATTTATTGTATAATAAACATGCTTTTGGTTTAGATCTTACCCGGTGGTTAGAAATTGCGTTTTTTCATTAGAGTGTCTACTTTAAGAATCAGCAATAAAAACTTGCGCCTTTTTAAAACACTACATTTCTAACAGAGCGCTGCGTAATAAAGGTTATAGATTATGAACTTTGATGTACCTACACATAGGTATACATATTTTGCTAAATACGTTATTCATATTGGAATACGTTTAAAGTACATAGGTGTCTAGTAAATAAAAATTAGGGTACTTCCCCCAAGGAAAAGTACGGGGGAAGTATGTTCAAATAGTATTTGATTATTTAATGACCATTCGTCCAACAAGTGTTGAATCAGAAAGGGTATTCTCGGGATCTGGATTATTTTGTACAAAAAATAAATCAAGATTAGGAGATAAGAGTAAGTAATTTAAGTTTCTTGAGAAGTTATTTAAAAAAAAATAATAATCAATAAAATGATATTAGGTAGTACCTACCTAATAGATACTATATATTATTTCTGTTGTATTTTTATCTTTCTGTATTATTTTATTTCTGTTTCTAAAACTTTTATTATAGTTTATTATAGTTTGTTTAGAATAACACTTTAATTGTTATGTTCTATCTTGAAATAAAAAAAATGTGAAATGGAAATCAAAATGACTTATATTTTTTATCACCTAAACTTTATAAAAAAAAAATTCCGGTAATTTACCGAATTACCGGTAAATGAAAAAATCCGTAAATATTCAATCACTAATAGCAACCATCAATAACTATGGATACTACTATGAATAGTCGATGTGTGCATGCTTGTATACGCTATTTAGGAGACTGTACGAACTGGTTAAGAACTCGTCCTTAATTATTGTTGGTAAATGCTGTTCTTCGGCGATCTGAAGAGCCCTTTCCCTGACACAACTTATCGATTTTTTTCCCTGAAACTTGTCTCATACTTGGGCCATTATCCCGTTCGCGCGTTGAAATAATGCTATGCCAACACTTGCTTCTCAGTTGCGAAAACGATTTTGTAAACAAATTTAACGACAGTGAAATATATCTAATGACAACTAAACAAATTTTGACAAATGCATATTGCGTGACCAATTTCACATCACCCTAATTTATATAGACGACTTAACATTCAGTTAATAATTTTGAAACATATTCAAACACTTTTTTTCTATATTTGCTCGTTGAACCTAAGCATGCTTACGTTAAAGTAGTTATTACCTAAACACGCTTGTGTTAGTTTAACTCCTCACTCACCATTATTGCAATATAACCTCACATAAACTTAAAAGCAAACAAAGTTTTTCACGCAAATCTAAACCTTCTGTAATAATTCTAATAAACTTTCCCTTTATAACACCCATTATTGAAAAGTCAAACAAAATTCCATTTACAGAACCTGCGGAACGTGTAAACACATTTTGTCTTGTAATTAACAAGGATAATGAAAATCTTAAGGTCATGATGTGGTGTCTCGTAAAATTACTCAAGATGTATAAATATTTAAATTTTATAATGTTTGGCAAAAGCTGATGATGTTTCCTAGAAGATATTACTTTAGACCATGCTCATTTATATATTTATGGGCTTACTTAATCGCTTGATGTACGTAATCGAATACAACAAGCCGATAAATGAAGAAATAGGTTTTCCAATAACAATGCTACGGATACTTTGGTGAATAATAATGACTTATGTGATTATTACAATGCCTATTGTCATTGAAAACTATAAAGGAATAATTATATGTGAAATAAACGTTGGAACAAAACATTTATCTTTTCCAATAAAACTATGTTTCTGTAATACTTTTATTCTGCATCAGTAAATGTTAGAATATATTTTCGGAATATGCATATTAGACCGATCCTTATTTTTCGACTTTTGAATTGTTGCCGCGGCACTCTGTCATACGATTCTCTACATCAAAATATGAAACGGAATTTTTCTTTCTATTTTTGGACAAGATTTAAAGGTGGCACCAGTCGTCAAACTTTAACAAAAAACATTGTATGGCCAATTCAACTATGAGTCTTACTAATTGATACATTCCAGTGTTTATTTATCGTTTTTAAAGTGAAATATGCAGAGACTCGGATAGGCAACCCCAAGCGAGCTCGAAAAGATATTATTAACGGCCAATTAGCTTCTAGTCTGGATGTCTCTAAATTGAGTGACAGAAAAGCAGCTACGGCCGTGACATCTACTTTGAAAAGTGCAGGATGTGATCCATCAGAGTTTAATGTCAATAGATCTAGACTATTTCGTAGAAAAAAGCTGTAAACTTTACGTCTGACAAGTGTTTGAATGTGTTCATCATATGCGTGTAAACGAGAATTCTTGCGAATAGGTACCTCTATCTTTTTCCTGGTTATAACCTTTGTTGGTTTTCATTTTATTTACGAATGCAATATACTATTCTTTTGCCACAACCAAGCGCTTTACTAGTTTCCACCACTGCCCCGGAAACATTCATATTTTTACCAAAATACGTAAAACAATTCAAAATCATTTGCTTTTCATTTAGCAAATAGATTTCTCGCTTTTGCATTCGCTTGTAAGCTTCCACATTCCAGTTCTATAAATTCATCATTTTTGTGTTATATGTAATTATATAGTTGTTTTCGTTATACTTTTACGATAAACAACTGGGAGAATGCAAGTCAATCGGAATTGACAGATGAAAAAAGCCACCAAACAATATATGACAATCCCCGTAATAGAAAAGTATAGCCTTATAGAAATACATATAAAATAAAAAAGGATGGATATGGTCCATACGAGCAATACTTCCTTTACAACGTGAGCTGCACTATAGCAGAACATCTCAGGATGAATGTATACAATGAAAAGTATGGAAGCATTAATTATGTAAAGGATGCTACTCTAAGTTCTTGTAACAAATAAATTCACAAACATATTTTATTAATTATAGTTTATCTACCCTTTAATCACTCAAGTTATTTTTGCAAAAAAAATGACTCTTGCATTTGCTATATGTAGCAATTCCATCAATTAACTTTTCTCCAACGGAAACCTAATTCTTTTAAAATAATCCCTGGAGACGAAAGGCGCTAATGAAATATATCTCTATCCTTCAAAATTTGTAACTGACTATTCCGTGTTATGAGTTGTTCTAAAATATCAAGATAATTAGAAATAACATATATGTACCTACTATTTCCATACATTTCATACACAACATTCCTTATCGATAATTTGGTAGCATCATCAATACCTAATAACCTAAAGCTTCTGTCAATTTGTTTTGGGATCAGTCAGGGATTCGTTGTTTTAATATTTTGTGATATGGCACCGATAGTCGATAAGCTAACATTGAAAGCTGCCGCAACACGCTTAAATCACATAGCTTATAATTCTTTGAACACTATATTTGTGCAAATACATTACTTACTTCCCCCGCTGTGGTAAAAGATATCAAAGGTTGCCCATGAACGCGAATGCTATCACGTTCTTGTTGGAATAACGTTATTAACGCGCAACCATTTCTTTCACTTGTTTACGTAAATATTTTGGCATCTTAGCGAAATGCAGTCGCCAAGAAACGTGACTATTTGGGATAAGAACTAATTTTAATAAAATAAGTAATATAGCAAAGAGAAAGGCGTTAAATAAGCAATAAGCTAAACGAACGGCACAAATGTCAGGCAATATTTCATGATAGAAACAACAAACAACTACCGACAACTGTGTACACGAATACCAATAGTTGAGAATAAAGTCGAATTGTGTCAATTGATAATAAACGCTTGAAATAATATTGAATTAGTGTAACCGATAGTTTGTGCTAAAGTGGAATAATCTATAATTGTTTATATGCTACACCATTGATAACTCTATTGACATGTATTTTTAAAGAAATTTTATATTGTACAGTTGGTAGTGTGACGTCATAAATCACGTGCATCGATATTTATCCTGCCCCTGCTATAATGTCAAATCCAATAACATTTCGTTCGCTTAGGATTTCTTCAATTAGGGCGCTGCCAATCGCATAGATAAGATAAGTTGTGAACGCACTTACTTGACATTTGTCATTTTGACGTTCTACTGTGCGTTGACAGTTTTCGTATTCTTTTAACCGTAACCTATCTACATATCTGCCAATGGTATGCTTTGCATGTAATGACGAAATGTCAAAAGTAGGTTGTTTAGTTGCGAGAACCATACTTTAAATTTCTTACTGTTTTATTATTTCTTTTATTGCGTGTTTTATTATTGTCGTGGCAATTATTAGATAGCTTAAGTGCATTGTTTTTGTTTATTTGCAGGTTTATGGTGTTTATATACTAACATTTTTTGTTCACAATATTATTTTCTTTCAAAATATGTAAAAATATGCAGGTACGAAATATTTAGTTGTTTTTCTGTTTTCACCATTTCAAGCACAACAAGAAATGCTAATCTGCTAATTTAACGAACTTCATCATTTACTCGTCCTTCCAAAATATGTGGTCCAATTACATAATCTAACTAGTAGTGACTTAAGACTGTCTTACTGTCATTTTTCCCACGATTTACTCGTTATATTAAAATAATTTCTAAAAATCTCACTTTTATAAAAAGACTAAAATATCTTAGAAATTATAGACTTTAGGTATAGGGAGTGCTTAATAAAAATCAAAGTATCTAAACTAATCTTTCTTTTTATGATATAAAATGCAGAGTGACCCATTTAAATTAATTAAAAAATTAAAGGATTTGAGTTTCGACAATTTTGAACAAGTGTCACTTTGGTATAAAACTGGCCCAACATCAAGAATCTGTTTGTAAAAACAAAATTCCAGACTGTGTCGTTTGCAATATAAGTAGGTACAAGATATCGAACTCACAGTGATTTGCATATAGAATTGACCATACCTTCTGAAGCAGGCTGTATAAGTCCATGAAATTGTGCATTGGAAGTGTGAGGCATAAGCTTAATCTCAATCTGAAATAATATACAGGCTGTTCCATTAAAAAAAAGTGTTTGGTTCATCCTGTTGATATTGAACATCCTGTGTATATGAAAATAATTTTAAAATGTTAAGTTTAAGACTGTTTTTTGATATCTTATATGATAACGGATATATCGAGCTTAGCCACACTAATGCATCACCCTATATATTACTACATACATACACACATATACATACATTATTTGCCATCAGGGATATACAAGGCAGGGTAAACAAATTTAACAATCCTATCTTTTCCCCATTCATTTTGTCTACAATATTTGCAAAATGCTGTGTACAGAGCATTATATCGTTTCGTTCCAGTGTAATAAACACACGTTTCCCTATGTCAATATGTATATTTAGGAACCTGAGAAACTATCCGAGCTCAAACACATACGTACATACATACATGGAATAATTCATATGGGAATTAATTTACTGGTTTATAAATAGATTTTCATATCATCAGAAAGAGTTGGAGTTACACGCACAGGTAATATAATCTTGTAATGATTGTGTTTCTCGAAAATCATTAGCGGAATAGACTTGGACCTTGATTAACGATTGTAATTAAATTAGTAACTACGTTGGTTGTTTAATTTGTCATCTAATCAGTTATTATTAGCAGGGGTTTGAACTTGGATCATCTCAAACACCGGTCTTGCGAAAGTTATTATTATTATCCATAGTTGTCTCGTGTTTCCCCATCAATTTGCCTTGAAACCTGAAAAATAGGTTTAAACATTCCTGGATTAGACGAATTAATTTCGCATGAGGCATACATACAATGTAAGGTTTAGTTTGTTGCCTAGTGCTTATTCTTCTTGCCATCCTCATACATAGCTATTGTATAGTACCTGATTTTCTTCAAACCATTGCCTTATGATTAGGACCATTAATACGCAGTGTCGGGAAATTCACACCACACACATTGATTTAATAAAATTCGGGACATATGTTTCAAGAGCATGTCGGCTCTCATTGTCTCCCGAATAACGAAAGTTATATCTAACATCCACGTTTAAAGAAGGAAATATGTACATTTATCTCTATTTATGAACACACTTATAGTAATATATCCGAAAAAACCTGCCTAACCCGGATGGAAAGCAGGTAGTATTTATGAGCATAGGACGTGCAACATCTGTTCGTGCTCATTTAAGAAAAATATACCGGCGTCCTTCTTCGTTCTTGGTAAAAATATTCATTAAGCTGAATTGTTCTAAAATTGCTTTTTCGCGATTTAGTAAGCTCGATCCTTATTTAATATATATAGTTTCATACGCGTCTAGTTCTCGCGGCGAATTTACGTTTCTTAATAATTTCAAATTATCGGAAGTAATTCGATGATTCATTTCAACCATGTGTTGCGTTACACTCGATTCTTCTGATCTATTATAACGGTAATGGGCGATATGTTCTTTAAACCGCGTTTCTATAGCTTTTTCTGACTGTCCAATATAAACCTTATCACAGTCGGCGCATGAAATCTCATAAATTCCCGACCTTTGTTTTTGAGAATATATGTCCTTCGGTTTCCCCAGAAGATTACGTAACGTATTCCGAGAAGTGAACGCGACTGCCAAATTTTGGCTTTTAAACACACTGTTTATTCCTTTTGTAATTTTATGAAAAAATTCCAGAACCTTCGTGCCAACAGAACCGCGAGAAAAGAAATTTGTTAAATTACCAAAACAATTGTTTTGTTGAAATCACCAAATACGGAGCGTGCTATTATCTGCATGTATCAACATAACATCGGACAAAATATCCCTCTAAACTTCTTCCTTAGTCCTGATAACACTAAACCAAATGTAGGTACCGTGTGATTTTAATTGTTTGCGATTTCTTTTTTTAAGTTAATCACGTGAATTATGTTCTATGTCGTCAACTTCGATTTTCAAATTCAAATTTGTGAAAATGAAAATGAAAAATTATCATTACATATAACATTTTATTTTGATGTAATTTTTAAGAATATTTATTGCAGGTGACAATACATTTATTGTCATGACATATCTTAGAAGCGAAGCACAAATGATAATGCCCTTGTTACTTCGGATGTTTTGCAAAATGTAAACTAAATTATGCAACAAAATCTTCTTCTTTCCATACGTCGTTAAACTTAATAATTGATGCGTGCAGCCGTCTGAAATATCCTAGAAAAAACATCTTCATTTGCTTCCAAATATCACATAACCGAATAAGTTTGTGCGATTTTTGTATAAAGTAGAGTACCATGAATACCTTATGGTACTCTACTTTATACAAAAACAGCACGAACTTATTTGGTTACCTGATATACGGAAGCAAATGAAGGTGTTTTTTCTAGGATATCTCAGACGGCTGCACACATCAATTATTAAGTTTAATGACGTATGGAAAGATGAAGATTTTGTTGCATAATTTAGTTTACATTTTGCAAAACATCCGAAGTAACAATACTCGGACGACCATTTGCCGAAGATTTGCCTTTTCTAGGAAAATCCTGTGATCCTTGTTGATCGATAGCACTCGTTTGTTATTTGTTATGTACTTTAGTATGAATGCTTCTTTTATGGGATACATACACATTATGTGTTTTTTTCTTTAATTCCTGGTTTTAAATAATTGAAAATGGAAATAAAAACTTAAATTCGAGGTTGTTTACTCTATGAGTACAAACTTGGTAATGAACATTCAGTGGCGGCGCGAAAAATATGTACCGCATTCCGGATGATGCCATGAGTGATCGAACAGCACAGAAGTGGTTCAAAAAATTTTCTTCAGAAGATCTCAGCTTGACCGATGAAACACGCTCTGGGAGACCGAAAATCATTAACAACGAGGATATTCAACAGGTTGTGGAGGAAAAATCCAGTATGACGTGCCTAGAGCTTGCAAAAAGGTTCAATGTGATTGATGAAACCATTCGATTGGACCGTTGTCAGCTAGGAAACAGGTGGAAGTTAAACAAATGCATCCCACATGAATTAAGTCATCTTAACTGTTTGTTCGCAACGATAATGAACCATCACGCAAAGATCATGAACCAATTACAATAGATCCCATATGAATTGCGAAATGATAACAATTTAAGTAGTTTTACAATTTGCTGAGAAAACACTTTACGCAAAAATAATGAGCTAATTCTTGATCAGTTAACCTACGACGATATTGTACTCAAATTCTAAGCGTTCGTACCATTGATCATCGCCTACTGCTTCGGTACCACACACTCCCAAAGTTTCCTTGCACCCAAACAAGATATTATTGTGTGGTTGGTAGACAACAAGAGGAATTGTCCATTATGAGTTTTTTGGAAAGGGGTCAAACCATCAATGCTAACTTGTACTGTGAACAGCTTTAGCGAGTACAAACAGCACTCATCCAAAAACTTCTTTGATCAAACGGAGGAAAGTGATGTTCTTAAAGGAAAATTTTCTCAGCTTGGCATGGAAACGTTACCACCTCCTCCAAATTCTCCTGACATTTCGCCAAGTGCTTATCACATTTTTTTTTGTCTCTTGAGAACTGTATGAAGCTTCGACAGTTGAAAACTCGAGTTGATGTAATAAATGCAGTCCGTCAATCTTCTGGTTCGAAATACATAGGGTTCTACAATACAGGCATACAGAAATTTGTGTCACGTTGGTAGAAGGTAATTGAATGTGATGAATAATAGTGTATTATTGTTTCTTAATAAATATTTATGTTTTACCATCAAAAACAGCATGAACTTACTTGGTTACCTGATAAATTAACAACCGCTGCTTTTATTAAATGTATACAGTTTTGTTAATGGTAAAATAATAATCTAGGTAATATTGTTCAGTAAAACATTATTTTCCGACAACGCGTGGTCTACCTCTCTGGCGATAATACTTATTATTTATTTATATATTTATTAATTAACCAACAGCGGAATATTCTGCTTATTACAGAATAATTTTAGATTATACAATTTAGGACGAAACATAATGCTGTAAAAATGAAACAGGATGTAGCTTTTACTATTAAATGTATGTATAACTAAGTAATAACAACAACAATAATAATAAGAAATATCCATAGAGGGAAAAAATGAAATTATCTGTTTGATTTTTTTCATAAGGAATGCCAATATTGACGATATCTATATTTTTACAAAATAAGTTTACCGTGGATCACACGAATGGAATTAGCAATGCATAATAATGACACGTGAAATAAAGGCGCAACCCTACTGTTTGCTCGTAGAATATAGAAGTCCGGAGTTTTAAGTAATTCACTGTCGTTAATGTCCGTGTATCAACTTATAAACAAAGATTATTTGCCATAAACTTTTTGTGAATTCAGGAATTGAAAATTATTGCACAAAACGCTAAAATAATAACTATGTCCTAAATAAGTTTTATGTATACGGTAATAAAATTTCTTTTGCACGCTCCCAGTAAGATGAATAATTATATTTTTATATCTCAAGGACACGAGATAACCACGCAGTATTCCAAAACGCAATAATTGCACTATTATCGCGAAATCACGGGCATTGCGAGCTGAAAAAAACTAATGATCGCATTGCATTCGCAGTAACATCATGGATATGTAAATTAGAAGTCAATTTATGGTCAATTAGATCCGTTACGCTATCGCATCGCAGTAGCTTTTCATTACCAATAGAGTAGTCGTAAGTGTGAGGGACCAAATTACGAGAAAATGATATCGCCTTATGCACATACTGATTAGATTTAGATGGTTTAATAATTTACTCCATTTATAAATTGCACCAGGATTCTCTGCAAATATTGACAATCATTGATCAATCTTACAGATCGGAAAACTTTAAGGTAATCTGCATAGAGCAGAAGTAAGTATAACATAGTCTGTAATGTCATAGACGAAAATAAGGGAAACCCCAAGAGAGAGCCTTTGCATTGTTTAATATTTATATTAACGACCTTCTATCAATAATTACATGTCATCTCAACATGTGACTGCAGCGTAGTACAAGCACAGCTATTATTAATCAATGCGTGGTGCACTGCGCACCGAAAGACACAGACAGCAACGGCCGTCGACCGGAGACCCGTTCGTACCCAGGACAGTTGACGGGCCACAACCGCCTGCCGAGTCGTGCGCCCGCTTGCTGTCTATCTGCTACCGCACTAGTGCACTAACCGCGGTACCAGAACCGAGCGTACATATAAGGCGCTGGGTACGAAGACAAGTTGGAAAGGTATCCGGTGGCCGTGTTTTCGCTTATACGTAAAAGACGGTTGCGCCCAGCCAACTTCAGATATCAGGTCCAACAGCGCGTGTACGGTGTTATACGGACGTATACATCAAATGTGCACAGACATAATAATGTCCTACTGAAAAACATAAATATGAGTTGCGATTAAGTGTGAAATATACACATTTATTTATACATTTGCCTGTATGGCTAGTTTGAAAATAAACTATTTAAAAACCAAATGCCTCTTGTGTGCTCTCTCACCGGCAAATTGTTCTGCAAACTAGCAGAACCCTAATGCTTAGTACACACGACGACACTCGACACCAGACACTCAGTGTATACATCGAGTGTCTACGTGTGTACACCCCC
>JARFOC010109032.1:0-11810 GCA_031763485.1 Osmoderma eremita | reverse complement strand
ACTTCTGTAAAATAAAATGTATCTAAAGAATGTGTGCTGAAGTTATTATATGTAATTTTCGCACTTTCTTTTGATAAACAAACCATTTTCTTTGATATTTACCATTGGTATTAAATTTTACGTATTTTTATGATGAAATAATGAACAAGGAAAATAAAGTTTTCTGCAGAGAGTCCTTTTCAACAAAGAATTTGTAAAATGAATTACGTTACGCTAGACTAAACTTAAATTAATATAATTGCGTATGCAAGTCTCTTATGCTGTCCTTAACAACCCTTCAAGCTATACTAGTGTTTGAATGATGATCTTTATTGTGCGACTAATCAGACGTAACACAAACCGGTAAACACACGTGAATTCTAGCGACATTTTGCACAGCACAAGGGGCATTAGCGCTCCTCGGACAAGAGATTCACTAGCGTTTATTCTGCGTCACCTTCATAGACAACCCATTTAACTCCTGGATATAAAAGTTTCGAGCGACATAAGTGGACAGATAGTTTACGTGCGGACGTAAATTGTCTCGCCCCTCGTAACTTTTGAAAGGAATGAGATAGAGAAACGAAACAAAGACGATGTGAAATTAGAAGCAATTATGATATTTTGGTTATAGCGCGATGCACTGGACTCAAAACGTAAGATAGATGGTGTTGTTATCTTTAAAATTAATAGAAAGTATGTTCATATAAAACCTCACCTGTAAGATATTTTAATTATATTTACGCGTATGTAAACAGTTTTACGATTTTCTATGTTTTTACACACATATCCGCAATAAAAGATAGAGGTACTTACCTTTCTGAAAACTATCGTATTTATTTAATGGTGCATATTTCTTAGGAAACGTATTTTATAATTTAAAAGAGACGTCAAAATATTATTTATGCCGATTTATTTCTGACAGTACACCTGACATAGCGAAAATCATTATTGCCACAACGTTTACCATTGCAATAATCAAATTAATACTGTCAGAAATAAATCGGCATAAATATTTTAAGGTTTCTCTTAAATTCTAAAATACGTTTCCTAGGAAACATGCACCATTCAATAAATACGAGGGTTACCCTAAAGGTAAAGTGTATATATCTTTCATTGCGGATATGTCCGAAAATACAAAGAGAACTGTTTACATAAGGGTAAACATAATAAAAATATCTTACAAATGAGATTCTATACGAACATACTTTCCATTTAAGATTTTAAAGATAACAACGCCATCTATCTTACGTTTTCCGTCAAGTACATCTCGCTATAAACAAAATATCATAATTTGCCTCTAATTTCACCTCGTCTTTATTTCGTTTCTCTATCTTACTCCTCTCAAAAGTTACGAAAAGGGAGGGGGACACATTTTACGTCCGCACTGTATATATAATTAACCGTAAATTAAATTATAAAAGCATCTATCGCAGGGCTCAATATTGGGGCCGCTATTATTTTTAATCTACATAAATGACTTACCGGGATTGACGTGTCATCCGGTGATATTCTTCGCAGACGATACTTCAGCTGTTTTAAGGTCTAAGGATGTTTTAAATGAACCTGTGACCGATTTACTCCCGCGGTTCGACTTATGGTTCGTAATGAATGACCTTAAATTAAATTTTGAAAAAACTAACACTGTTCGCTTTAGTTATTTTAAAAAAGAACCGTTAAAAATGAATTATGGAACAGAAGTGCTTACTAGTGTCGACAAAACTAAATGCTTGGGAATAGAGATAGACTCACAACTTAATTGGAAAGGACACGTGTATACTCTGACAACAGAAATTTCTTCATTTAGTTACGCTCTCCGCATCGTTAGGTCGTCGGTTAGTGCTGCAACGGCCCTCAGTGCGTACCACGCCTATGTCCTGTCCCGGTCGCATGGCCAGTATCGCTCAGCGTGACAAATCCGTATTCTTGAAAGGTTATATCCATCGTGCGATGCGAACCCTTCAGCAGGTAGAATAGGCGATGTGCGCCAGATGTCGACCGTATGTGCGCTCTTGCATTCTAGTAAAAATCTATTCATTGAAAGGCGCCAACCAATTAGAATGTCGTATTTTAAAATGAAAGTTTCAAAATTTATGTGTTATGTCTGTGGTGTTGACATAATAGTATAAAATATGTGTGATTAATGTATATATTGTTTAATTTGCTATTGTTTAAATCGTATACCTACTTAAAACATTGAAAAACATCATTCATCGTTTTGTTTATGTTTGAGTTAATCAGGCATCTTCCCTTGGTTTTCTACACAAAATTACTTAAGACAACAGAAATATGTAAAAATGAAATACAAAAAAATGTTGGTGATAGTAGTGATTAAAAACTAATTCATAATATAAATAATATTATGAATGTCCTAAAATGTAAAATAAATTATGACAAAATCCACATATATATATTTATAACAATTATTCAAATGAAAGTGTACTTACAAAGATATTATTGTGTTTTCTTTGTAAGTTATACCAAGTAAGGTGTGAGCTATTATGTACAAATTACATATTAATGTTACCATAAAATCTCTTGGATAGGACCCATTTTTTTCAATAAGAGTGTTTTATTAGATTAGAAGCTACCGTAAATATCCCAAGCAGCAAAATTCAAATCTGCCGCAATTATTTTTAGTAACTTCAATATTAAAGCATGAAATTACCTACAATTTTGTATTACATCAATGGATATTTTAATATCTTTAAGTTGAAGTTACTAACAATAATTGCGGCAAATTTGAATTGTGCTGCTTGGGATAACACAAATAATTTCGGTATGTCACCCAAGAAAGGAATAAATAGCTCGTAACATTTGATTTTAACAACAATATATTACATGTTCCACTTACTATTTGTATAAAAAATTTGTGTAATCAATTTCTTTTAAATTAACTTTTACCTAATCATAATTCATTTTAATTAAGACTATAATATAGGTATACCTACCTACGCATTTTAAATGTTCGAACTAAGCATTTGTAACAATAAATTTAATAATATTTATTGTGTACAACAGATGAAAACATTGTGTTTTATATGTATTTCGCGTCAGACTTTTTCTACGCACTGTTGTGTATTATTCGAATAAAATTTATAATATATTTATAAAGAAATTAAAAGCACGTCGCAATATAACTAAAGCAGAGGTTCGAAATTCTAAGAAAGAAAATACAAAATTAATTTTATTGTAGAAATAACATCATCGTTTTGACTTTGGGCTACTATCTCTAGATATTATTGCTTCACAATTAACGCTGCTAGAAACCATTTCATTAAAATATAATGAACGTTAAAAAATACTTTATTAGTATACTAATATTGTACAGTACATTGTTCTAAATATGGTACACTTACAAATTCCTTGTTGTGACAGAGTCTAAATTATTTCCTTTCCACCAATTGTTACTTTGCAGTGAGTTACTAATCTCGACTAGCTTATAAATCTTTCACAAAATGAACACTGGTATGGCTTTCCACAACTATGTAGACGCAAATATAACCTTAAAGTTTTAGTACGGGCGAATCTCATATCGTAAAACCTACATTAGTGAGGTTTCTCTTTGCTATGTGTCCGTACATGTCTCGCAATCTGTGCTTTATGGGTGAAAGCCTTGCCACAAGTATCGCAAATGAAAGGTTTTTCTCCAGTATGTGTCCGCATATGTACCTTGAGGTGTGATTTGGTGCAAAAAGCATTCCCACAAATTTCGCAAACGAACGGCTTTTCTCCAGTATGTGTCCGCACATGTATCTCAAGATGTGGTTTGGCGATGAAAGCCATCCCACAAGTGTCGCAAACGAACGGCTTTTCTCCAGTATGTGTCCGCACATGTAACTTAAGATATGATTTGGTAACGAAAGCACTCCCACAAATGTCGCAAACGAACGGTTTTTCTCCGGTATGTCTCCGTAGATGTATTCTAAAATGTATTTTCTGGGCGAAAGCCTTGCCACACGTGTCGCAAACGAACGGTTTCTCTCCAGTATGTGTCCGTGCATGTGTCCTAACTTGTTTCTTATCGGTGAAAGCCTTCCCACAAGCGTCGCAGACGAAAGGTTTTTCTCCAGTATGTGTCCGTAGATGTGCCGTAAAATTCATTTTCCGGGTGAAAGCCTTGCCACAAGTGTCGCAAACGAATGGCTTTTCTCCAGTATGTGTCCGTGCATGCATCTTAAGCCTTGATTTCGTGTGGAAAGCATTTCCACAAGTGTCACAAACGAACGATTTCTCTGCAGTGTGTGTCTGTAGATGTGTCGTAAAATTTATTTTCTGACTGAAAGCTTTACCACAAGTGTAGCAAACGAAAGGTTTTTCTCCAGTATGTGTCCGCACGTGTATCTTAAGCCTTGATTTACTGAGGAAAGCATTCCCACAAGTGTCACAAACGAACGGTTTTTCTCCAGTATGTGTCCGTACATGTGCCGTAAAATTTATTTTCTGGATGAAAGCCTTACCACAAGTGTCGCAAACGAACGGTTTCTCACCACTATGTGTCCGCACATGTAAGTTAAGGCTTGACTTGGTGACGAAAGAATTCCCACAAGTGTTGCAAACGAAAGGTTTTTCTCCAGTATGTGTCCGTACATGTATTTCATGATGTGATTTGGTGATGAAAGCCATGCCACAAGTGCCGCAAACAAACGGTTTCTCTCCAGTGTGTGTTAGCGCATGTCTGATAACTTGTTTCTTCTCGGTGAAAGCTCTTCCACAAGTGTCGCAAACGAAAGGTTTTTCTCCAGTGTGTGTCCGCAGGTGTGTATTAAGACTTGATTTGGTGGCGAAAGCATTCCCGCAAGTGTCACAAACGAACGGCTTTTCTCCAGTGTGTGTCCGTACATGTGTCGTAAAATTTATTTTCTGGGTGAATGCCTTTCCACAAGTGTCGCAAGAGAACGGTTTTTCTCCAGTATGTGCTCGTTTATGAATGACCAACGAAGCGGCTGTAGTCATTCTTTTGCCGCATAGCTCACAGATGTGCCGCGCCGAACCTTCGTCACGACGCATGTGCCCCATATAGAAATTCTTGTACACGTACTCCTGACTGTTAGGATTGTACATCTTCATGTGGCTCGTGAGTTCTGTTTGGCGCGTGATATTTCTCCGGCATTTATCACAAGAAAACTGAGGCATATTGTGATGCTTTTGCTGCTGGAATGTTACATCGTACGACCGAAAGAAGCCGCACTGGCATTTGTGGCGTTCCGAATCTTCTTGTGTAAAATGCGCTGGTGTCAGAGTATAAGGACCCTCTTCTATATCATCAACTTTCATCTGTGCTGATATAAACCTGGAAATAGGATTCTATTAGTACAAAGACATTAGCAATGTGTTAAAATCATTGTGTTTCAGTTTGAGGAAAAATATCAAAAATTATATCAAAGAGAAAGAATCTACAGTGGAATATCAAATAATAGGACTGTATCCATAGAATGGATACGGTGGGCTTAAAAGAAAAAAAAATACCGTTACCACCGTATGGGGTGGAAGGAAAAGTGTTAGGCTTAGTGTATTCGAGCAAACAACGTAAGGATTGCAAGCACAGCTCATAATCGTACTTAAATTCGTTGCTCTCGAAATGTTTCTCGATATTTGGTAAGTTCCAAAAGGCATCTGTTCATCTACGATATCATTTCCGATTAGCCATTTTGGGGATGGCTTTCCTAAAATGAGAGCATGTCTGCAAGAAAAATTGTTGCAACATATATAGTTTGTTGATCCCGAAAAAATTCCCCCTCAGACAGGCTAATACGAGCTCGGGGCTCCCCCATCTCCCCCCATATCTTCCCCACTCCTCATGTAATCCAAGATGGCGGAAAAATGGGTTACAACACGCATAGCCCCCTACTGACACGTGTAATTAAAAAGATAATAACATGTTCCTCACATTATTAATAAATATATATCTACACGCTTTTTTGTGGACGTTATAACTTTCCCTTTTCTTAAAAATCCTTGCGTACTTTCGCACATAAACCCTGCATTATTCTGAATAATTGTTTTATTGTGGCGTTACAAATTTCCTTGTGTAAAAAATGTTGATGTTAGAGCATAAGGAAATATGGCCATGTCCTAAGCAACATGCAACAGCAGTCAAAATTGATGAATACATTCCTGACAATAATTAAGTTATATCCAACCTTTTTACGTCCCCAAACCATCAACTTAACAATATTTAAAATTCTCAGAGAACGACTGCGCTTTTCAATTCGCAGATGAAATGTCTGGAATATAATTGACGCAGATTCTCGACAGGGAAAGAGGAAAAATACAGAATTTATGAAAACTTTGCGGTTTTATTGTAAATATCAGATAACATTTTGTATTCTACGCTAGACTGGACTAGACTTGAATATCCCCATTATTATTGGTTCACAGTAAAGTAACAATCACAAAACTTAAATATAATGAAAGTTAAAAAGAAATTATTAGCATACCAATATTGTACAGCACTTTATTCCAAAAATAGGACAATTATAAATTCCTACTTAGGCAGAGCTGCAGTTATTTTCTTGGTTAATGTTTTTTACAGTGTTTGCGTAATGCCGCCTTGCTTATAAATCTGTCTTCACAAAATGAACACTGGTGAGGCTTTTCACCAGTATGTAGCTTCATATGTAATTTTTGACTTTGAATATGCCCGAATGTTTTATCGCAAAACCTACATGTGTAGGGCTTGTCTTTGGTATGTGTCCTTACATGTATCTTAAGAGCTCGTCCCGTGCTGAAACATTTCTCGCAAGTGTCGCAAACGAACGGCTTTTCTCCGGTATGTGTCCGTATATGTTCCATAAGAAGTGTCTTCTGGATGAAAGCTTTCCCACATGTGTTGCAAACGAACGGTTTCTCTCCAGTATGTGTCCGTACATGTGCCGTAATATATGTCTTCCTGCTGAAAGCCTTTCCACAAGTGCCGCAAACGAATGGTTTTTCTCCAGTGTGGGTCCGTATATGTCCCATAAGAGGTATCTTCTGGGTGAAAGCTTTTCCACAAGTGTTGCAAACGAACGGTTTTTCTCCAGTATGCGTCCGTGCATGTCTCGTAAGATGAGTGCTCCGGCTGAAAGCCTTTCCACAATTGCCACAAACGAATGGTTTTTCTCCAGTATGGGTTCGTACATGTGCCGTAGCATGTGTCTTCAGGTTAAAAGCCTTCCCACAAGTTTCACAAACGAATGGCTTTTCTCCAGTATGTGTCCGTACATGTGTCGTAACATGTGTCTTCCGACTGAACGCCTTTCCACAGGTGCCGCAAAGGAACGGTTTTTCTCCAGTATGTGTCCGTACATGTCCGGTAAGAAGTATTTTCTGCGTGAAACCCTTCCCACAAGTGTCACAAACGAACGGTTTTTCTCCAGTATGTGTCCGTGCATGTGTCGTAACATGTGTCTTCCGACTGAAAGCCTTTCCACAAGTGCCGCAAATGAACGGTTTTTCTCCAGTATGTGTCCGCTTATGACCGATCAAGTAGGCAGATGTAGTCATCATCTTGCCACATACCTCACAGATATGCGGCACCGTACCTTCGTGACGACACATGTGACCCACATACTTGTAACGGAAGACAGTCGAGCATATCTTGCACACGTACTTCTTCCTGTTTGGGTCGTGCATAAATCCTGCACTATTCTGAATAATTACCTTATTGTGGCGTTCCAAATCTTCTTGTGTAAAATTCACTGGCGTTACATCATAGGGACTCTCTTCCATGTCATCGACTTTCATCTGTACTGGCATAAACCTGCAAATAGGATCTTATCAACACAAAGCTATGATTCAGTTGTAGCAAATGAAATATCAAAGAGAAATCTGCAGTAAAATATAAAATAATAGGATACGATGGCTTGATGTAGTAGACCTTAGTAAGTGATAAACTCCAGATGCGTATTTTGGCAACTGAGTTGCCTTCTTCAGCAGAATCTACAAAGTAGAATGGTTAGACGTAGTGTCCGTGGCTTATCATACATGACCCGTAATAGCTACATTATTTAATTTAACAAACTGGTAATTTCCAGCAGCAGTGCTGTAAGCTTTGAACACATCAGAATATTCTTGAGTCCGCTCAGCGTTTGTCTTTTTGTATGCACGTATGTTATAAGCATCCTTGATAGTTTTCATACTCAAGCTTTGCTAGCGATCCAATATCGCCGAGGTGTACCAATGAATGCAACTAGACAGGCAACCAAATAAACACCATAAGGTGGAGCTCTCTATGTAACAAAAGTAGTGCCTTGAACTAAAGATACGCAGGGCCGATTACACTACAAGCCCATATTGAATACATATTTCAACAATGAAGTTGTCATTTTCATAAGTATATCTAAACTATTGGGCTTTACTACTGAAGATGACAACCTCATTGCTGAAATACGTACTCAGTTCTTATATACTTCTCAGGTGTGGACTATGATTATTAATCCAGATTGAAGTATCACTAAAGTAACACTAAATAACACTGTTGGAGGCCTCACTTTAATTATCTTCTTAGATGTCAATAGACAGAAACTACGACAGATATACACACATGTAATGTCCAAATCGTTTTTATTTTCAATCTTTCTGTGTGATAATATCGTAAATCATATTTTATTGCTATCATCACACTTACCAATTACGGCCAGGGTTATTAAACATAAGTTGAACGTTTAAAATATGGCAATGTCCTAAGTAACAAGCAACAGTAGTAAAAATTGAATATTACATTCCTGACATTAATTAGAGTATGTCTAATCTTTTTTCGTCTTCAAACTATCAACTTAACAATATTAAACATTCTTGGAGAACGACTTCGCTTTTCAATTCGCAGATGAAATGTTTTAAATATAATTGACGCAGATTCTCGATAAGGTAAGAAGAAACATACAAAATTTGTTAAAAATTTTCCGGTTTTATTGCAGACAGATATCATTTTGTATTGTACGCTAGACGGGACTAGACTTGAATATGCCCATTATTACTAGTTCACAGTAAAGTAACAATCACAAAACTTTAATACAATGAAAGTTAAAAAGAAATTATTAGCATACTAATATTGTACAGCACTTTACTCCAGAAGTAGGGCAATTATAAATTTCTACGTAGGCAGAGCTGCAATTATTTTCTTGGTTAATGTTTTTTACAGTGTTTGCGTAATGCCGCCTTGCTTATAAATCTGTCGTGACAGAATGAACACTGGTGAGGCTTTTCGCCAGTATGTAGCCTCATATGTAATTTTTGACTTTGAATATGCCCGAATGTTTTATCGCAAAACGTACACTTGTAGGGCTTGTCTTTGGTATGTATCCTTACATGTATTTTAAGAGCTTGTCCCGTGCTGAAACACTTCTTGCAAGTGTCGCAAACGAAGGGTTTCTCTCCAGTATGTATCCGTACATGTGCCGTAATATATGTCTTCCTGCTGAAAGCCTTTCCGCAAGTGTCGCAAACGAATGTTTTTACTCCAGTATGGGTTCGTATATGTCCCATAAGAGATATCTTCTGGGTAAAAGCTTTTCCACAAGTGTCGCAAACGAATGGTTTTTCTCCAGTATGCGTCCGTGCATGTATCGTAAGATGTGTCCTCCGGCTGAAAGCCTTTCCACAATTATCACAAACGAATGGTTTTTCTCCAGTATGGATGCGTACATGTTCCTTAATATGTGTCTTCAGGTTGAAAGCCTTCCCACAAGTGTCACAAACGAATGGCTTTTCTCCAGTATGTGTCCGTACATGTGTCGTAACATGTGTCTCCCGACTGAAAGCATTTCCGCAAGTTCCGCAAGAGAATGGTTTTTCTCTAGGATGTATCCGCTTGTGACCGATCAAGTAAGCGGCTGTAGTCATCGTCTTGCCACATATTTCACAGATATGCGGCACCGTATCTTCGTGACGACACATGTGACCGATATACTTGTAACGGAAGACTGTCGAGCATATCTTGCAAACGTACTTCTTCCCGTTAGAATCTTGCATAAATCCTGCACTATTCTGAATAATTACCTTATTGTGGCGTTCCAAATCTTCTTGTGTAAAATTCACTGACATTACATCATAGGGACCCTCTTCCATGTCATCGACTTTCATCTGTACTGGGATAAACCTGCAAATAGGATCTTATCAAGAAAAATCTATGATTCAGTTGAAACAAATGTTCCTAATTAATCAATTTATTGTGCGAGAGGAGTAATCCGATACAAATTGATAAATTATTATTTTATCCGTTATTAAATTTCAATATTTTGTCGCATAAGAAACTTGTAACAGTACGACTCTAACAAACATTGAAAATCAAAGAATACTATCAACAAAGCTAAATTTAATTCAATAAAAATAAAATATCATTCGTTGTATGAAAGTCACTTGCACAGCTTGCAGATGTGGCAAACGTGAGCTCTTTCACCGGTGTGACCACAAACGTGTGTCGTGAGGGATGTTGTCTGATTTAAAGCCTCGCCGAAATATTTACAAGCGAAAAGTTTGTCGCCACTATATATGCATCGTACATACATATTGGCATGTAGCAAAGGATTTAGTGAAATAATAACATTTATACCGTTTGATAGAGCTGTGCCGTGGAGACGCAACTTATCCTTGCTGTTAAAATCCTTCTCAAAGTGCTGCAACATGTACTTCTCTAAACTGGACGGTTTAGACAGAATCATTTTGCAAACCATGCACTGGCTTGGCAAAGTTACGCAATCTCTTGTAATCACATGCCTCCTTGGTCTAGCGTCCCATTTTGGCGCCCTTTGAAATTTAATGCGATCTTTCCACAAATACTGCTATTACAAAGCATACTATCTAATTGTAAGTCAATTTAGGAATATGAAAACCTACAAGTATAATCTAACACAACAAACGCAAAAGAACACTTCTTAAGGGCATATGACAACAGTAACACTTACAGTAGTATTATGTTAACTCCAGGACAAACGTCTATTTTTTCATATTACAAATCGTAACGTTGCCTCGTATGTTATTATTCAAATCCAAAGACGTCCAAAGTTGATTTGGGTTGAACGATATTCAAAATTGAGTAACGTTCTTTTTCTGTGCAAACATATTTCCGACATCAACCTTATTTTTTATGGAAGGGGCAACGCAGTTTTCATCAACAGCCGAGCTTTTCCAACCACGTAATCGTTTTATGGTCAAAATATCACCTCCATTGTTTGCTATATGTGTAGCACTGGACCTTCTAAAACAATGTCCTGTATAAAGATGAGGATCTAGTAAACGAAGAAAACTCGCAATTTCTTTAGGAATATTTCCCATACCGTTAATAGTATAGGGCTATTAATTAAATAGCCATGACAATAAGTTAGAAAAAAAAAACGTTTATGGGTAAATGTTTTAGGCTGAAGATTGTTTTTTTTTATTAGTTCCATGCAGTTTATATTAGTTATTGCAAACATTCAGGGAACAGTGTTTTTTGTTTAAGGTACACTGACTATAACGGAATCGGATTTATATTGCACATATATTAACTAATTCCTCTCGTCTGCAGGCTCCATTGTATCCCATTATAAAAATAACCTAGAATATAAGCTATTTACAAAAGTTGATAGAAAAAAGTTAACACTCACTTTCATACATAAGTATATTTTATCATCCGCTTCTCTTAAAAAATTATGAACGTCTTCCTCTTTTAAAATTTGAGATTTTTTTGCTTCATAGACTTTAGATAGCCGCTTTAGTAGTGCTTGAAGTTTCATATATTTGGTACGTCCTCATTTCTACGTACACTCGTGGCCACATAAAAGTTTCCGACCGACAAGTTTTTAGAAGTTTTTACAGTGTACGAGTGTGTTTATACTAGTCGGCATCGGGTAGTGGAACGTGACGATGTT